>JAVQJX010015475.1:0-24651 GCA_036025115.1 Ambassis agassizii | reverse complement strand
TTTAAAAAGTAGAATAAGAAGATGTGTATATATCTGTTTGTCTGACTCACACTGTCTTTGTACCTGATGGCATTTAATCCACTCGTTAAACACTGGACAATTAAGAGAGACTGAAGGTTGTTGAGGAAAGATGGGATTGCTTTCTACCTAAATCTTTCCAGTAGAGCGGAGGCAGATATGAATAGCTGTGGTAATTTGATGAGGCGCTGCCTCTCTTTGGGATCACACACTGAGAGGAGGCTTTGTTTACGTGCCAAATGGATTTATGGAATCAAATAGAAGTTTTCATTTCCTTGTTTGAGTCTATGTGCGGGGGATTAGAAGGGGAAAAATGTGGGCAAAGACAAAAGTAGTTATCAGACACACGGTGGTGGAACAAAGGCCCTTTGGTTTATTCTGATTTTCCATTTTAGTTTGAACAGTGTCTTTAAGGTGAACCTGCAGTGTGGTTGATGGTTCAAGATGTTGAGATTTGTACATGGAATGTAGGATAAGCTGTGAAAAGCTCATTTATCCAGCTGAAAGTAATTTACTCAATGTATTTGCACAAAAAAGCAGGTTATATTTGAAGAGTGTATGAAGCATTGTGTTGGTGAACCAAATGAATAGGATTGAAAAATATTTTTAAGCTATTTTTTTTCCTTATGTGTGGCTAAGTAATTAAACACTCGTATGTCAATTGGAAGCCTGCAAAGTGAAATATGAACAAAAGGTTCCATAATGTTTTTTTTTGTTGTTGTTGTTTTTTTCCAGCATTGTTGGTACTGAAAGTTGTCGTACTTGCACATATGGTCTCAAACAGCAAGCGTAAATAAGAAGACAATATGAGACTCGCTGGCAACTAATTGAGCAGCATATTCAAGAGTGAGCGTGGCATTGACCTTCTTATTTAACTCTCGGTATGTGTAGCCTATTTCTCAAAATGTCTAGCTATTAAACTGTGACTTGATAGATGTGTGATTATAGTGGGCAAATATTTTAAGTACTGAATGCCTGTTTTAAACAGTGCTGCCCTCTTGGCTCCCTCCCTGCAGTTAAAAGAGTCCTGTTCACATCTTATTCTATTTTACAATCCAGAGCTGGAATCAAACCCTCACTTTGACTGCACTTTGTGGTTTCAGGGGGCACGGGTTCAAATCTGTCAGTGGGAAAGGACAGCAGCCAGCTTTGAGCAACCAGTCAAACTCTAATTTAAGGCATAGGATGAGGTAAATGTGCATGCTGTCAGTTTTTTTGTGTGCGTGTGTGTCTGTGTGTGCATATTTGCTTTTCCAAACTTGAATAGGACACTTTGGTCTGCAAGGGGTTTGGTGTCATTCTGCCCATATTGTGAACCTCTGACGACATCCCTCTTAAATCATCCTCTGATATCATCATTATACTTCCAAAAACTGCGATCAATAGGGAGGATACAACATCAACTCACTGGCAACCTCACCAGACCAGATATGAGGCTGCTGGCTGTGGCAGTCCAAAACAGCAACTTAATGGATGAAATATGGAACTATTTGACATGACATTGTGTGTATTTTGACTTTAAACTTGCTCATATTGACTTTTGCGTGTGAGGCACAAGTGAGGTTATTAATTATCATGGTCTCTCAGCTCTTGTAAAGGGAACAGCTGCATTTCATAGAGGGCTTGCAGGCAGCTTTGTATATAACGAGAGGGACAGAAATAGACCTTTGTGCCTCAGAGTAATGTGTTAGTCACAAACTGACATTTCATTAGAGAGTGACTCAAAGAAAAGGACAGAATGAATGTTAATGAGGTACCTCAATATTTTCCTGTTTCTCTCTTTGATTCATAATACATAACAAACAGATCTCAGTGCACAGGTATGTGGGTCGCTGTTTTGCCAAAACTCTGTTAAATTCTTTTTGAAATTGAAATGACAAATTTCTCTGTCATATTTGATCAGCTGTAGCTAGCTAGCTAATTAAAGTAATGACTTTCCTAACGACTTTTTAATATTTCCGCACATTTTAGCAACAGGAATCTTGGATGCTTTGTCTGTAAAAGCCACATATTGTGTTTAAAATCTGGATCTGAGTTGGATACAACAAAAATAGCACAATTTCTACACTTTTTTATCACAAAGTTTGAATCCATGGTGGTTTTCCACAGAGCTCAGGAACAACATAATCAGAAACATCATCACAAAGTGAAGCATGAATCAAGCGGGAACCAGTGGGTGTGGGCGGAAGGGGGAAATGTGCTTGTGCATTTGGCTGCACAACATGGAAGCAAAACATAGAAGCTATAAAGTGCAATGGTCCGTGTGCTGCAGGTATACCAATTTTCATTCGAGTGAGTTAGCACCATCTATGAGTCCAGTATCCACTCCTCCATGGTTAAAATACAGAGGCTAAAGCTGGCTGAAATTTTGCATCCTCACCAGGCGATCAGTGTAGAGGAGAATTGTTGCAGAGACAGCCATTCCAAGTACTTTAAATATATGGTGCACCTTTTTACTGAAAGTAGGCCAGCCAGCTGCCCAAAGTACTTTCTGCTGGTGTTGTGAGCATACATGTGGGACATGCTGTGCTATCACAGTTGAAATTTCATCCTCTGGCTCACAAATTTAATTTGGCAAAATGGGCAGTACCACATTTCTTTCTCTTTGTGAGGCAGATGGATTCTTGTTTGATTTGTGTGATCACAAACTCACACACATCCATCTTGCCAAACTCAGCCACCTTACTGTTAAAAATACAGCAGATATCATCTACTGACATACTGCTCAGTAGCTCTCATCTGTAGTATTTGTATTTCCTTCCTAGGTCCTGTTTTACTCTGTGATTCTCTCTATTTGACACTTATTAAAAGACTTGATAAGAGACAGAAACTGACATTATCTATTCACCTACACAGTGTCCAGAGGGTGAACTTTCAGGGGGTTCTGTAAAACAAATCTGGTTCCAAGAAATATATTCACTCTTATAGACTACAACATAGAGGGGAATACTGAATAAGCAACGGCATAAAAAAAGAAGTGAGGTGCACAGCGTACTGTTGAATGAGGCTGTTCCAAGTTATGGTTATTAATGTAATTTCAGATGTCTGGGATTTCGATGGAGGTTTTTGTGCTTCTGGAACAAAGATGTGAGCTCCTTGTAACAGCGCTGTGAACATCAGTTCAACATGTGCAGAAAAAGCCTGCTCTGTTTAAAAGCTTTAAGTATAAATAAAAGTCAGTTTGCAATAAAGAGACGTGCTGGTAGCGGGTGACTATACCATGTTGTGGGAAATGGAGTCAATAGCCTGGTGGTTTCTATTTGTGGTATTAAGTACATTTCCTTCTGCTGAATTTAATATTAGGATGATGGAGACAGAACACACACTGAGGCAGCTTCTTCGGAAGATATGAGCATAACCTTTGAAGTGAGTTGTGACAGTAGTTCATATATCTGCCGATGGTTTTGTCAGGTGGACAGACGTCCATAAACACATTCCAGAGGTCCAGACATGAGCCATTTTCCAGAGAAGGTGGAGAGAAGCAATGTGAAAATCACAGGCTTGTTTAGGTTTTGTCAAGTGATCGCTGCATTATGAAACTTTACATCTCTGACCTAGGGATCTGGAAGTACCCACAGGCACATGGCTTTTTCATTGTCCTCACAAAGCTCGCTTTTTGTCTACCTTCTTTTTCTTTGCCTCAGTCTGACGCTGTTCTGCGGATGCACCTGGCCCATAAGGTTTCACTCATATGTCCTCCGCCTTGCGATATTAAAACTCTGACAAGAAGTTAAACTGAGTGGTGCTGTCATCTTTTAGCAGACTGCTCTGTGTTGCAGTATTAAGTGTTATTATCCAGACAGAGAGATTCAAAAACAGCGTGTTCTTTATTGGTGGATATTCGGGGGGGATGAATGCAGGTTGGGATGAGGGAGCAATGTGTGGAGGAAGTCTGAAGGTGGCTGTGACTTTTTCTTTCAGTCCTATGGGCACAGATTGGCGTAGACCGGTTCCAGTCATGAGCCTAACAGATGTGGCTCTCCTTCTGTTCATTGTCCAGGCTGCCATGGCAGTTGTTCAGTTGTTCTCAGAGGTTGAGTCCAGGGAGTACAGGTTCAGGCCTTGTGTGCGTCCTCTTTAGTGTTTACTCTTCATGCTGTCAGCATGGCTGCATAATAGCTAAAAACAGTCAGCTTATGATGTCCAGGACTGATAGAGGTATCTGCTTTTATTAAAGAAGACTCAGTAGTGTGAATTTATTGTTTGTTCTTCAAGGCCAAGCCTCAGATAAATGAAGGGTTATCTATAGCACTCTGATTGGAACCACCTTGACTCTTGTTTCTCTCTTTCTGTCTTCCTCCATACCTCCCCGTTCCTCAGCTAAGTGATTTCATGTCTTTCGTCCGTTGGCGTCACAAGAAACAGATGTGAGCAAGATTCCTGCTGGTTTCTGTTTTTGATCGAAAACCTGGTAGTTGGTTGGATTGATGACATTTTGTTTGCCTGTGAACATGTTCTTTATCGGATTTATGGAGTGTGTATCTGCTTTCAAAAACACCTGCTGAGTTGGGGTGGAAGTCAATTCAAAGTGGATATTCTAATGTCTTGTACAGAGAAAAGCAGAAAAGAAAAATAAGTTGTCAACAAAGAAAAATAGCTTTGGATTGACCTAAAATTTATGGGTACTTTTAAATACAGATCCATGTATAGTGAATAAAAGTTAAAGTGGCATCCATCATCAATGTATTCCCTTTTCCCATTCCCTTTAAGTCTTGTCTTGATAAAATGTTCACTTGAATAGACTCAAAGATGAAATTAATTTTGCTTTATTATGGTAGTTTTTCACTTAGCTCCTTGTGATTTATCATAACACCAAGTTTTGATTTAAAGGGACAGTTCACCCCAAAATCAAATATTCATCTTTGCTCTCCAGTGTAAGCTTATTGGCAGCACACAACAGCTCATCTAAAACACACAGGCCACTACTGTCCCTTTAAAATGTATAAAGTAGTGAGTGGATCTGAGCGTTTTCTCTGACTTGTGCTGAACTGTGTTAACCTGATAACTTTTGAAGCAGATCTGGAAAGTAGAATGATTCTCTATTGTTTCCCAGCTTCAGAGACCCTGTCACTTCACATTAGTGCTAACAGTCAGCTGCACCCCGGCCCTGCACTGTCTGGCAATCAGCTTTAGAGTCTAAAACACCTGCTCATATGAGGCAGTTTCCATGGAATAATGCAGTAATTCCATCAGGAATTGATTGGAATTGCTGGGGAGGAGGGAAAGCAAATATGCGTCTGCACTTACAGCAGACTCGATTGGAAAGAATGCCACCGTTTGTTTCTTCAAGCAAAGGAAAAACCTATGCTCTTTTACCAAAGGGACATCAAAGAGGTTTTGTGATATGAGATGGTATGCATGCATCACTTAGCCATGACTTATGTCTTCACACCATTTAGGTATTTCCTGTTGGATAGTACTAGTAGCATTATTTCATGTTTTTAGGAATACTATATATAAGGGCTGTGGGGGAAAAAAACTCTCTTTCTTACATTTTTCTTACATTTTTCCTAAGTCCAAATATTTCCACCTCTTCCAGAAGGGAGGATGTGTTAGTGTTTTTGCCAGGATCGAACATACTGTGGGGAAGTCATGATATCAAAGGGGCTGGGGAGGATCCGTGGAGTAGAGGAAGCACACCTCTTGGGCCCCGGAGAAACGCATCATCCCACAAGAGCACCATTAACGTCCTCATTCTTCATCCAGTGGTGGACAGCGCATCTTTATAAACGCCGGATTTCTCCCACTTGGAATATGCAATGTAAATTCCTTCATTCCTTCTTCAGAGCATCCTTCTCATAACCTCATCCATGGGCGTTTTGTTATTACAGACTGTCCTGAGCAAACTACAGCCTCTAGTGGTAACCCACAAACAAAGTCTGATTGAAAAGAAAGGAAAAAAAAGTCTTTTGTTTTCTCTGTCAAAGGAAATATAAATGACAAAACAATTTGATTGCAAAATGATTGCAAAATCAAGATAAACTGATGGAAAACAGTGTGTGTGTGCAGTGGAACTTTCCACCTGATTCAGGAACAGCCTGTCTACTTGTTTACTTTGTCGTCTCAACCTGCTAAGACATGAGATATTGTCTTCCTACTCGCAGGTATTCTAGAAGCTACCTCTCGTGAGCCTGTGCACACACATGCGCATGCACAAACAATTTCCCCCTATGTTGACGGCTGAGTGAGGAAAGCATTCCTCATTTAGGAGGTGGAGGTGCCCTAAAGGAGTGTGTCTGTGTCGGTGTGTGTGTGTTTGTCAGGGAGACAAAGGACAAAGGAGTAATCTTTCTACAGTGTTCCAAGACAAGACGGAGGACACAATCAACTATAATCCCTTCTGTTGCAGCACAAGAGACACTATCACACATTAAGTGTCAACATGCAGGGTTAGAAGAAGTTCTTCCTCTTCATGCACACAGCAGAAGCTGCAGTGTGAGGCTAGGCGGATTACATCAGGAATTGGGTATTACTTCAGGTGATGCCTTGTCATCTGCAGGGTGTTGATGTTACACATGTTACACAGACGTATTCGGTGAACTCCAGGGAGAGGCATTTTGAGGAGAAGAAAGCAAAACAGCAAAGAAATAAACATGTTGCCAAGGTGATAGCAAGCATGTTCTCTCACGCCTGCTACTCTGTGTGCAGCAGTCGAGTATTTCCGAAGCTCCGCCGCTGTTTCTGCACTTAAACACCTGTGACACACAAAATGAGAACAGCCTGGGAAAAGCGGGGTTGTGGTTCCCCTGGGGAGGCTGGGGACGAGGGTGGGGAGGTGTGTGAGGCCTGAAGAAGAGTGTGTGTTACTGAGGTGTTTGCAATGCAGCACAGTGTGTGCAGCGGAGGGCTGCTGGGGACTCCAGTGTGTGTTCAGCTGGACCTGCAGGATGTTTTTTTAAGGGAGGCGATCCCATCCTACAAAATGCGCACCCACACAGGTGCTTACAGGCTTTAGCTCTGACGGCACAGGGTTATGTGGTCAGTGCGTCACTGTGCAATATGTTCGGTATGCAGTAAGTAGGCTGGTCTCGGTGCAGCGATGAGGCCTTTCCTGAAGCTTCTCTCTGATGTCTACTTCGCACGCCTTTCTCCTCTTTGCTGTCAGCCTGTCAGAAGGCTTGTTCAAAAAAAAAACTGGAGGTTTGCTCCGTCCTGCCAGGCCTCAGAGGGACCTCCACTCACAGGTTTCCCACAAGCAGGAGGAGGAGGAGGAGGAGGAGACCCGACACTCGCAGCCAGTTTTGAGTAGTTACAGTAACTGTCTGGCTTTTCCCAGCCAGCAGGAATAAATAAATAAATAAAGCCAACACCACTTCATAACATTTTAATTGGCTTTGGAGGCTTAGCTGTGGCTTGTCTGTGGTTACCGCGGTCAGGCAAATACGGAGTCCAGCAGCCACTGGATGTTTTAGGCTTTCAGACAGACACACACACACACATACAGCAATTTTACTCTCTGTCTCTCTCACTATGTAAAGGCCAGCAGTGGTGTACTACGGAGGCTGGCATTTCCTTTGACATAACCACTTGTTGAAATCCCTCATTACACTGTGTTAGAAACATGCACACACTCTTCCTGTGAACCCACCAATAGCCCAAACTCGCCTTCCAAACAAGTCAGATCAGAGTGTAAACACAGCGAGCTTGTTTCTGTTCGACCTCCCGTTCCGCTGCCCTTGTGTGTGTGAGTGTTTTGATGTGTTTTGACTTGAGGCTTTTGTGGTGTGTGTGGTTCCAAAGCAATCTAGAGTTGCACTGGATGGGATCTTGTCACGTTGAAGTGTGCATCTGATGTCATTATCTATAGCACAGGGATTGTGTAATTTGAATCATGTTTTAGGAATCAAGACAAATTTAGATAAGATTTGTACATTTAAGTGGATGTCTTTGTCCTTTGCAAATGTTCCCTTCACCTCTGAGTGATAGAAAAGTCTCCAATTAGAGCCTGAGCTCATGTCACACATCTGCTGATCCCATCCACCCAGCTCCTGGAGTTTCCTACCTTTTTATGAGAAAGCCATCCATCCGCCTTCACGCCTCCTAATCCCCCAGCCTCCATTATTCCTGGGAAGTGCACTGTCACCATAGAAATCAGGACTGAAAAACAGAAAAACAACACAACACGCAAGGAGGGAGGGAGAAAAAAACCCCCAGATAATGCAGGAAAATGTAGAAGAAGAAAGCAGAGAACAATTGTGAAAATATTTTATATATATGTATAAAGTTTTCACACACAGACACATATACATATATAAAGAGATATAAGAGAGAGGAAAATGAACAAAGAGAGAGAGAGAAAAAAAGAATCAGCCATGAAAGTGTCAATGTGGAGTTTGTGACGCATTGTCGGTGCAGGGTTTGCCTGCTAAGGCGAATGGGTCTCAGGGGCTCTTTATTTTTGAAGCTTGACTGCAATTTGGATAAGAGAGCCAGTGGTCCCAGGGAAGGAGCCGCCAACCCTGACAGGCTGCTGGAGGAGCCCTGCACGGGGTCACAGAGCGAACCCCCATCCCCTTACAACTGGAAGTCAACGTGCGTGAGCATTGTGCATGTGCACACGCACCTTATGCATGCACTCATGGCACGGACTACATGTTCTCATCATGTGCAGAGCGGAGAAGCTCATCAGTGTGTTATTGTTTACCACGTCTCCTTAAAACACTACAAGATAGCCTTATTACTTTGACAAGAAATGTCTGAAATAATCTGTGGCCATGGAAACCACAAAAACAATAAAAGCAACTGTGAGACGACCTCAAACAAGGCCCATTTCCCAACGATTATCCTGTTCATTTAAATAGACACATGAATTGCTCCTCTCATACTGGTCTGTGCTTGCGTTGATTTGTCAAGCTAGTACTTCATGTAACATAATGAGGACACCAAGTGTGAAATTGTGAGCGAGGGAGAGAGAGAGGAACCTGACATGTTCCTGTTTTGATGGGGAGATTCCATTAGAACTGCAAAGGTTAAGCCTCCAGAAGGCTGGCTGCTGACTGGTTGATGGGATTAGAGAATACATAATTGTTCAACAGTCACATGTGTCATAAAAAGAGACGCCAAACCCTTTGTAATGAGGATTATGTGTCTTTTCCATGCATTCATTTCTCCACTCTGTGACATTATTGTGTGAGCTGCTAGGCCTGTATCTCGCCCATCCTGACTGTCTTTGTCTGATTGCACACTCGGGCCAACTACCTTGACTTTCCACCGTGCTCTCTGAGGTTTTTACTGGTCAACGTGGATACAGAGAAGCACCGGCCAAAACGTGTAAAACTAGCACAAGCATGTTTCATTGCACTACAAGGTGTGAACTAATAGAGTCTTAGTGTTTGGCAGCAGAGAAGCCTGGAAGTGAATCCTTGGACCCTGACTAACCTCAGCAGATAATTGTCTGTTATTTTGCTTTTACTCCGGAGAAGTCGGTTTATGAAACCTACTGTTTAGCTGTTTTATGTTTCTGGACTGATGAAGTGCATTGGCAGAAGCATCTTTTAAATGTGCTAGGCTGTTTATTGTTCAGTATATTAATTGACTTTAAGTGCTCCCATAGGCACGGTAAAGTCAAATTAAATAGCCACAGTTGTATAAATTCTCTATTAGAAGGTGAATACAAACACGATAAGAAACCCATTTTTTTTTTCCTTCTTGGATTTGCCTGTGTGTGTTTTCTAGATATTGGTACTGAGTATGTAACAGGAACCAACAACCACAGATCCAATTATGATAATCCAGCTGCCTCACAAGGCATTTTATTTATAAATACAAATATATATAATAATAATTTTTATTGTCATTGTGGTTATCTCTTTTTGGGCTGTGAAATTGCTCATTTATATGAAAGACCAATGCACAGAGGACATACAGATTGTGTTCTTTGGGACACAGTAGTTTGGTCATGGAGGGACAAAATAGAAAAGATGAACAACTTTCAAGCATTGTAGAGGAACAACACACTTTGGCTTGTCATCTTTATCAGGCTCATATGATGTAATAAGAGTAAATAACAAGAACACAGTCAGTCACAGAGAGACACGCAAAGCTTTTAAATCATTCAGAGAGCAGTGTGAGCTGCCAAATTTAGTGAGGTACCAGCAGAAGTTAACTGGGGCCCGGGGGGCCGGTCAGCAGCTCTCTGCTGCTTTAACCTGGACCCTTTTATGTTGTTGTTTTTCACTTTCCCTGTTCTGCTCTCCTTTCACCAAAGATGCAGATTGACACTCTCTGTCTGCTCACATGATGTCATGCTGATGATTGTCAGTGAATGTCTGAAACACTGCTGAGTGTAAAAGTGATTACTGGAGCATGCATTGAAAGGCAGCCTGGCTGTGGAGAAAGGAAACATTAAGTCTTGTGCTGCACAGAAAATATCAGAAACATTAAAGTCACATTGTAATTTTACAGCCTGTTTTAGTATTGCTCTTGACTCTAATGTACGAGTGAGGCAATCAGTGCTCGTGAAGCTCACAAATCCAAATGAACTTTGAAGTGTAGATTTGTGTAATGAGTTTTCTTGCATGTCAGGCAGTTAAATTGTGGGAACCAGTGGACGTAGAAAGTTTATGTGAGTGGCTGTCTGAGTTGAACGAGGGCTGCTGATGCTGTATGGACCTGACAGACAGAACGGAAAAGTCACTGATGTCTGAGGAGTCAAGGCAGCAAGCTCCATGAATTACCTTGTTCTCTACTGGTTGTAACATTTCATATTTACCCCCTCAAAAACAGAAGATATCCAGACCATTGTGTTGGTTATGTGGCTGGTCTGCAATGCTAAAAGAGCTTTTTTTTTTTTAACACAAATTGTACCTTCAAATCTAACTGTGTTTTAAAATCTCAGTGTCATGTTGTGTGTTTTGCTTTATGTAATTATTTATTTCAATTTGTTGCTCCAACAAATTGACAAAGCTCTGAGTGTGTGCGGTCCTTCTAGTGTACTTCTTCAACACCCTGAAAACCATAAAATAGCCCTCAGTGGAGCGAGCCTTCACGCTGCCTATCACTCCATTACCAGGCGCGCTGCTTGATTCAGCCAATGTGCAAAACAGCTGTGGAAAAGGCCTCATGCCTTTTCTTTAATAGAGTGTCCCTTTAGAAATGTTTTTCCAACTCTCCAGTCTTTTTATCAGAAGTACAGAAATACCCACCCACTTCTGTCATGTAAGATTGGTTCCCCTCCAAGTATGACATGATGGAGCTCATCTGGATTGAGTTAGGGTGGGGCACCCTGTGGAGATAGAGAAGACGAGAATGTCATTACTGAATCGATAAAGTCTTGTTAGCATGTTCGGACTCACGGTGTGCAACAACATGCTCAGCAAGCTGTATCCCCCATGCTCAAAAGGAGCCACTGTAACATGACGGTGCAGCACTTTGCTTTTTAGGAAGTCCTTGTCAACCCCTCCACCCCGCCCCCATTATTGTTTCTGGTATGTTCCTTGTGAAGCTCAGATTTCAGCATTGTTAAAGTACTGTTTAAGCTGTGCTAATCACTGTGATCCAAACTCCCACCAAAATTGATACAACACAATCCACTTCCCTCACAGCCCAAAACTGTCCAATTGTCAAACAATTCAAAGCAATCTTTCAGCTAAGCATTCAATGCAATGCTTCAGCTTCTGCGATCAAACTCGCAGTTCCTTCAGGAAATGCAATTCTAGTTTGGTCTAGTTGCATATTACAGAGGCACAGTCAGTGATAGGTTTCTGTGAACTGATATCAGATAATATGAAGATCATGTATTGCTTTTGTATTGCAATTGTAGGTTTTTGGCATTTTTTTTTATTAGATTCTGGCTTTAGAACCAGGATGTCCACATTACTGTCTGAAGACAATATCATATTTCTCCCATTTTAGCTTTTCTTCATAATCTTTAATAAACTTTAAAATCTTATTTTTTTCCCATAAGCACGAGTGCATATGGGACACAATTAGCCTGTGGTACCCAGGCTGCAACCCCCTCCTGTAAAAGAAAGTGCTGCTGTTTTGTCCTTATTATCCCTAATAATCCCTAATATATAATGATACATTATAGATTTGAATTTGAATTTCTTTTGTGATTAAATATCTATCTTCAATTAAAATATCTATTCTCTTTCTTTTGTATGGTTCAAGGTTAGAATTAAATGTCAGGTCATGTCGTGTCCTCCCAGCTTGATGTTGTTTTTTTTTTAACATTTCTATGTGACTATGACGCATTTTAAACCAACTGGAATAGGACAGTGATTTATGGAATGGAGTGTGTACCTGTATCAGGTGTAAGGTGAGGCCGGTTCACTGGCTCAACACAATGTGAAGGCTGTGAGGAGCAGAACACTGTGGGTGTTTGTGATGCCGGTCTTTTCCTGGTTCAGTTCCACTTGTACTTTTCACATGTTGCTTCTGTAAATCCCCATGTCAAATGACATTTTGTTGTTCACTGACATTTCCTTGTGAGACATTTAATTATGAAAAGATTTCCTCTGTAATCTCTCCAAGTGATAATGTCTCCCTGTCACATGTTGAATTGTTGACTTTGCTGTTCTGTAGTAACAGTCCTCTCATCCCTCTGCATCAGGGAGCTCTCAACCCTCTGGTGGCTTTTTTGGGTAGTCTTTCTAATCATTGATGCAAGCAGACGTAAAAGCATAGCCGAAATAGCTGACATTTTCCCAAAGTCTTGTTTGATTATGTGAGAAAAGTCCTAATAGGAGAGATCAGGCTTGTTTTCCAGTCCTTGTGCATGTCGAACACTCAGCCCAGGACCTATCAGGCTTGTTCTCCCCAGCCGGCTCTGATGCCAGTGCCGAGCAATCAGACTAATTGGACACGGCAACACTGATGAAATATTTCAGAAGGAGAAAAACACAGGCTTGGAAAACTGAATCAATATCATTAATCACACACAGGAATCTGCTATTAATGGTGTCTGTTTTCTATTAGACGCCGAATGCAGACGTCAGGGATGGGGATTATCTGGCCGGTGCTACGACCCCAGCTGTCCTTAGCACGACCAAACACCAGAGTTCACAACAGAGTGTGCAGGCAGCACATTTCACAGTAACCACTGTCACCTCCCAAAAGAACAACACAGACTCATCTCTATCTGTCAAGGCTGCACGACACACCTGCAGGTGCAACTGTGAGAGGTCTTTGCACTGAGAAGCAGTTTGTGTTGTGTAAGACATAGAGGGAGGAAGTGTGTGTGTGTCTTCCAAAACTTTAGACACAACAGACATTCTGGCTTTGAAGGGTGATGATATGAGTGTCTGTAAGTCAAAATAATAATAATAATCATCCTTCCTCAGGGCATGACTGTCTCAACAGCTGTGACTCTTCCTATTCATTCTTACTGAGTCTAGTGGCTAAGCACTGCCAAAAAGATGAACACTGCAGCACTGAAGTAAGTCCTGCAGATACAGTATATAACAGTCTTGCAGTTTTTCATGAAGAGTCAAATAGTGTCAGTAATACCAGAAGCTAGATGTAGATACAAGACAGTGTGGTTTTTGTCAAATTAACCCTGCCTGTTAATGGCTCCACTGGTTCAGTTATATTACACAGACTTTGCTTTAGGGAGCTGGCAGGATAAAGTTAAATGAATCAGACATTTGCTCTCATGTGTATAGCTCTGCCAGATGATTTTCAGTATAGTGCACTACATCAAGATTATCTGTGTGGTGTGCTGGTCATTGTTTGCATCTAGAACTGAGCAGGTTTATTCAGAATTAACGGTCAAACTCTACACCAGTTTTCTTATTTGCTTGACTTCTGTTTACATAGTATGTTGGCCGGCTTGCTGACATAGCGTCCTACCTTGTTTACAACTGCCAGGTAACATCCAAGTCTTTTGGGATTTATGAGTCCTGTGACCTGTACATACCATAGCTGCAGTCCCATCATCCAGCCATGAGAAAAAAAATACTTTTCTGTTTAACCAAAGAGAACTACTAAAGAATTACTCATTATGCTAATGTAGAGAAGTGTCAGGTGTGAAGAGTGCATAGCTGCAGGGCTGTTGTCCCAGCTTATAGCCTCAGCAGTGGTGCATTGAGACTTGCCAGAGGGTGGGAAGTGGTGTACACAGGAGCACCATGAACAGTACCCCTCCTCTTCCTCCTTCTCCTTCTCCTCCTCTGCAATCCCTGACTTTGATGTAGCACTGCTGGTTATGCCATATTTTTCTTGGCTATTGAATGTAAATGGAAAATTCAATGTAACAAAGTTCTCGTTGCTGCCCAAGTGCATAGATTTAACGTTTTTATGTGACTTTAAAAGATGGAGGAACTATTTGGAGGTGACATTGGCAGTTTAAGTCTCCCCTAATCCTTAACTCAACACAGAGCTCTTCTGCGAATGAAAAGTCTCTTCCACACACTGTTTAATGCGGCAGCACTCCATTGTATGGAGGTAGTGACATCATCACTACAAGACATGTCCATTATCAGCCACCTGATGACATGTGGGCAAGATGAATTTGTTGTCATGGAGATGGAAACACTGCTGTATATACAATGAATATCTCTGGCCCCGAGGCAATAACATCCATACAAGACTGCTGCTTGGATTTTTTTTTACATGCGCTGTGCTGGCATTTCACATCAGGAACTCATCTCCAACGCAATAACTAATGACAAAAATCAACTGAAGATTAACTGAAGCAAAACAGCAGCAGTGCCATTCTTAGTAGCCTGAATTCAGTCCAAGCCAGACGTACAACAGTTGCTCATAATATTAAGCTTACATGACTCTCCAAGAGAAACATGTTTCTACCCGTTCACTTACTGTTTCCCATCCATGAATCACACACACACATTAAGAAGAATTTGTGTTTGCACTCTTTCGACAGTAATTACTTATGTTGTCAAATTTTTAATAGTGTTTGGAATAGCATCCCATAGAAGGCATTGGGGTTATTGTAGGTATAGTCTGTGGGAGTGAACATATCGGTGGGAATATTGTGGACCTCACGAACTAGATGAGGATTTACAACCATGCTGAGACCCAAAAGACCCCAACATAGGTTCTGTTTGGACTCAAGAAAATCCCTCTCCAGGCAGCTGTCGGTCTGGTCGGTGGCTCCTGACAGCAGTGGGACTGTAACATTGGATCCGATGCAGGGGAGACACGCTCAGCTGCCAGGGCTCACATGACACTGCCAATGGAAAGATGGAATGTTTTAAATAAAATACATCAGTGGAAAGACCTTCACTGAAACCAGCGTTCCCATACTGATAAAAGGTGCTGAAAAAAGGCATTAAGTGACACACTGTCGCTTTGAATTTCTAGCTTTTTTGTGGCAATGTGAATTGAAGACAGTTGGTATCAGGTTTTTAGAAAATGACATCTGAATAGCTTTTGGCTAGATCACCAATTTTTCTAGATAAACAGGATATATGTGGTCACAAGCATGTTAAGCTCTATATCTGCTTCACGCTAACAGCACGTTAGCATTGTTTTGTGTGGTGAAGCACCGAGTAGTATGTAGCTGATTTGTTTGATCAAGAATCACATAATATTATGAAGCTTTCCTCTCTCCATGAGGCTCTCGTTTGCTTTAAATTCCCTCTATTTTTTCCCTCAGACAGACGCATAACCATCTGGGAAGTCACCCTTGGAAACAGTTTGGAAAAGGCAGGCAAAAATACATGGCAGGTGATTGGATGATTGGATGAACATCTGTCTATAACAGACTAATTTACATGAGTTAGGTTACTTTCCTCAGTGCTCGTAGCTGGCGGTCATTCTTTAGAGGACACTGATTTGTCTGAAAAATGAAAAAAAAAACCCCAACAAACCCATTTACCTGATTTTTTTTTATTCCAGAGAGAAAAACGTGCTAAAATTGCGGAACAACAAATGAAAAAAGCTGAGTTGCTCTTGGCAACACATGGGTTTTTGTTGCTGTAACTGTGTGAACCCTCAGGCACGAAGCACGTTTGTACAAACTGTGAACAAATTTCCTTGCAATATGAGTAACAACTTGCACGACACATGTTTTGTGTATTATTTTCTATTTTTAAAAGCAAAGTCACCTAATGAAGTGTGCCTGCTGGCATAGGCAGTGATTTGAAATGGCCCTGCCCGCCTGCTCGCCTGTCTGTCTGTCTGTCTGTCTGCACTTCAAAGGCATCTATGTATCAGATACAGCGGTCCAGTCCAGGTTTCTTGGGGGTGCAGACAAGGTCAACAACATGTGCTATGACTACTAACCAGCCCCCTGCGGCTCCAGACTGCATCTGTTACATTCCTCACGAAACAGAACAAAACACGGTCACACCGTTTGTTTTGGTAACCCGGACCATGAAACACTTTAGTGCCCACACAAGGGGTTTTAAATGTAAAGGTTGGGATTACTTAATGTCATTTACAACTCAGTAACTGTGCCACCTTTGGCTGCCTTCTCTCACTGTGCTGAGAACTGTGACTGCTTTGGTAAATCAATAACCTTTTTTTTTTCCACCCCCATGTGCTTTTGATTTGCTCCTTGTACCTGGATCCTTCTTGCCAGCACCCCTACATTCATGTATCTTCTTAATCTGCCCTTTACCTATGCTTTGTTTACCCTTTTGTCTGTCTCATTACTCCTCAGATATCTTCTAACTCTTTCCCTCCCACATTCGTCCCTTTTTCTGTTCTATTTATTCCACTCTTGCGGTCTTGCAGTCTCACTGACTTGCTGCCCCTGTGTGTTAAATTGGAGCATGGAAACAGCCTTCCCTTATGTACCTGCTCTGGAATCTCTTTTCTACGAATGTCTGGGAAAATAGTCAATGCAAACTTACATTTTCACAGAGAAGAAAAGAAAGAAAAAAACAAGCCATCAAAATGTTTTTGCAAACTCTGTAAATGTAAATTACTGTCATATATGGGCTCACCTCGTTACTCAAGGCATTCATCAGAGTATTTATGAGCATGTAATCTTGGAAAGCATTCATTTGTATATGGTTCAAATGGGGTGCTCATAAATTACTATGCGCTGCTGTTGCCGGAGACAGATGAGCTGTTGTCACCCAGATTTTCTTTATGCCACATTACGACTCTGTCAGAGCTCGGTTCTTTGCACGCTCTGGCTCTGACAGCGCCGTGCACATCTGGACTGCTGACACTTCAGCTAACCTCTGTCTTATCGAAAACCAGGGGAATGTGAACTCTTCAGACAGTTGACAAAAAGTCTTAATGTATGCACAAGTAGTTCCATACCATTAATCGTGAGAGTGGCTGACTGATATATGGAGGTCATTCTCATGTGTGTTTGCAGGCAGAGCGTTGTTTATTCACCAGGATGAGTGACAGACAGCTGATGGTGGAAGAAGACGGGTTTGTTCCCTTGTGAACCTGGTGCGGTTGCGTCAGTAGGACTGGATCATCAGAACCCAATGAAGCCTTCCACTGTCTACCTCAGTCTATTCCCAGCTGCACCATCAGTGAGTAATCTGTTTTCTGAAGCAATATGGGAAAGAAGGATGTTCACATATTTGTGACCTGGTTATTGCTGTTGTGTGAGTCTGAGACTAACTTCAGGAGGGGTTGTGACCACATTTGTTGGGGACTACTTTTTAAATATATGTTTATTCTATTTGTTCACAGTCAGTGTTGAATGAGCTCTGGGTGAGTGGTGCTTCAATCATTATTACACTGATGTTGTTCAGGGCTGGATCTGAATACTACATTTACATTTTCTAATCTAAATATTGCCAAATTCCTGAGCACCGTAAGCTCTGAGTACACTATCTTTATTGTATGTGAACTTTAAAGGATTATGTCTTCGTTCTCATATTGCCTTATTTGTGTTTTTACCTCCCAAAACTGACTGGTTTGGTCAGGATTGATAATAAATTTTGAATTAGAGTTTATGTTAGTAGGAAAAATTGGAACATCTCTAGTTTGCCTGCGTTTCATGGAAAGAGTTCTCCTGTTAAGTGCCCTTGGGAGACACTGGAGGCAGGAACACAATACAACACAAACAGCATCTAAATCTGAGAGATGATAGACTTTCCAGCTGCCCCCTGTGTCCAGTGCACTGCTCTCTGTTTGTGTCTCAGCCGTGACACTTAACAACCACTTCCTTTTACCTAACCAAATACATTTTGATACAATCAGATGTATTTATGGAAAGTCAACATGAGGTGATGAAAAGGAGCCTTAGTAAAAGGATAGCGTTTTGTTCTCAATGTCTCTGAGAAGAAAAGGGTTATCAGGAGATCAGATTTTCCATGAGGTGGTTAAGTTTAGATAGACACAGAGAGTGTTTCAGCTTTCAAAAAAAGGCTCTTGAAAGCGACAAAGCTACTACAATTCCCCTTTGATGTTGTTCCCCAAATATAATCATGTGGTTAAACACAATGTGGTAATATATCACTTGGCAAAATGCAATTAATCTGTTTGATGACAAGCGTAAAGATCAAGAACAATGATACTGATGTAATGCATCAAGTCGAAGAGAAGAGCTGCATGGAGGTCTTAGAGGAAACACACAAATTGCATGACATGCACACAGTGTAATGAAATGCCTTTATTAAAAATGCATACGGTACTGTTTTGTGGCGTGGCCACTGAAATTTCCATGATTGTTCAAGACACACAGGTCTCCACCCTTGAGCAGATTTATTTTCACACATGCTGGGTGAGGTGTCTGCAATTCCTCCCTGCCCTGTCATTGTTTGTTCTGCTGTTAAGTGTGAATATGAGCAGAGGCTAGGCAGAAATATAGCCTTATTTAAGGGTTTCTCCTGCTCTGCCGAGTGCCGTTTGCTGATGTCACTTTGGCCAAACAGCTTTCCAGACATCTGAAGTCTGCTGTGTCCGTCAGTGGAGTGAGAACCAGACCTTGAGGCTCTGCAGTCGTCCTCAGAGTCCGAACATCAGGATGTGTGACGTAAAAATGCAGAAATGGCATGCATTATTCTGCCTGATTCCAAGTTGACATATTCATACATGCATAATGCATCAAAACAAGCTTGCAGACGTTTCTCAGTGTAGTGCATTGGTGTTAATAGGTTAATGGTAGAGTGGATTAAGTCTTTTTCTGCGTTGTGTTAGACTAAATTGCACATGGCGTGTGTGACCATGTTCTGTGAAGTCATAGCTGTGTTTTCTTGTACTGGTCTGTCTCTCTAATTACTCCTGCGCTCATGTCTGATTTTTGCACACATACCTTTTGTCTAAATGTGGGCAACTCAAAAGAGCAGCTCTTTGATCACCTGGACGCACACCAATGACAATATGTTAAGATGAATGCAGACTTTCCAATATGTGCTCCATATTGACTTCAAACGGATGCACACATGATGAATTCCCCCGTCCAGACGTTAAAGCATGCAGGGAATGAAATGGAAATCCTATCAAACTCAGCACTGCATCAACTTGTGTTGATGCAAAAAAACCAAAAAAAAAACAAACAAAAAAAACCCAGATGCAGACATACAGTCTGAAAACACAAAAAAACAACACTACCATTCCTCCTTCTCTCACTCACATACACAAACCCTGCTGCTCCTGCACACTCACATGGAAACACACACACACACCTCCCAAATGAATCACCCTCCCAAGTGCTTAGCATCATCAGCATTCCCTGAATCAGCCGTGACTGCAGAGCACAACTGCATGACATGAGAGTCTCAGGGGTCAAATGAAATGCACACTCTAAGTGCCACTTCATCTTCAAGGCATAACACTGTGCAACAACTCAAGAGCAAACTCAAATAACAGCGGATTGTGTCGGCCATTGTGCTCCCCTCACCAGTTAATAACCCTGCATGGCGGTGCATTGTAAAGCACAGTCCTTTCGCACTTTCCTGCAGCCACGCATGACTTCTCCCCAAACGGGCTCTCCTCCAGCCCCTACTGTCTGTTTATGCAGACTACCACCAGGGCGGCAAGGAATGCACTTCCAACACGATCTGCTCACACACACCTCTGAGACAAGGAGTCTGCCTCAACCTGCTGATACGAGCTGTTTGTGTTTTACTTTTTACACAGGGGTAAATGTTTTGATTAAAAGGCCGTTACTATTTTGCTAGTCACAATGGCTTTGTAGTGGAGGGGTTTGCTGCCGTGCTGATGGATGGACGGCCGCTCCCTGCCTCCAGTGAGCGCTTGAATGAGAGAGGAGCTGTCATCGCCTGACTGCCGACACTGTTGCATGAAGAGGAAGAGAGGAAGGCGGGGTGGTGGTGATGGTAGTGAGGGGAGGGGGGGGGGGAGAGACAAAGAGAGTGTGATTTGGACAGAGAGCCAGTGAAAGACTGTGTTGAATGTGTTGAAGTGGGGGAAGATATAAAGAAAAGGTCTCAGATGATGGAAGAGAGCTGACCAGTGTTGGGTGCAGCACACCTCACACCCATATCCCAGAAGGCATTGCAAAGAGGGAGCTTGCATTACGTAAAACAGGGAGGAAACAGGTGGTACTGTGAGGCCTATGTGTGCATGCGCTGTTAGAATACATGGTTAAATGCTTCAGTAACCCTGTGGGTCCCATGATGTGATGAGAAGTTTCACAGCATTCGGTAATAGGGTGACAGTTACACTTGTTGTTACGCATTTGTGCTGGATGGCCACATCAGAAGAAGATGACGGCATGCCATAAATCCTGAGAACGAAAGGAGTTTACGGATGAAGCTGCGTTTCTCTGAGGGGATGGAGGATGAGGAGGAGAGAGTTTTATTAAAGATGAGATTCACACGCTCATAAACAGAACTGATTGTGACATAAGCTCAGTTTGTTTTTCCCTCTCTCTTTTCCTCTCAAAGAATGTTGTGAGTCAGAAAAACACAAGTCTGTGTTCAAACAAGTCTAATTACTAGCATAATAATTGGGTGCCTTGATGTTCACACACACCCTCATTCATTATATGGCCTCCATCTCCTTTGATGCACCTATCAAAACTTGCAGCAGAGCAGGCTGAACACAGCTAATGAGTTCATATTAAAGTAACATTTGACTACACACCAATTTGATTTGGTTCTATAAAGAGCAATGAGTAAAAGCTGTGCTGTGAAAGGCTCAGGTCAGGCCTGCTTTAAAACAGTCTCACAGTGCCTCCTATTGGGGAGTCCTGCAACGTGCAACTAGTGTTGAATATATCCTTTTTTGTAACACCACTCTTTATAAACTGCAGCAGTACTGATAGAAAAGACATTTTCTCCTCAGTTTTACATCTACCGATTCAAAAGTAAGCTCTGCCATTGATCTGAGCACATTATCTTTTTTTATTATTAGTCCTCTCCAGCAGTGCTATGGAAGGAACTGCTTCCAGCACAACAAAACCCCACTGTCTCTGTGAGCACAGTGGGCAGCTGTCTCAGGCTTTACAACAAGGACTCACTCGCAGATCCTTTCTTTGTAGTCGCCATTGTCCTCAAAGCCTCAGAAACTCATCAACAGCACATTATCACTGTCAAAATGGTCACTACGCTCCCTCCTCATTTTGGGGTAGTAGTTACATGGGTCCAAATAAGGAGATTAGACTGTGTATTGATCAGGATTACAAGTCTAAATCCCCATTTCTGGGTAAACTTATGAAGGTCAACATTGTCCAATCTGCCTGATAGTGCTGATTATAAAATTTAATTACTCACAACAAAGATTTTTGAGCAGAAGTACACAAGAGATTCATAATCTCCATCCGTCTGAGGCAATATAATGTCAGTCATCCATACATGCATTAGTCATATGTGTTCAGGAGGATCAGCTTAAACACAAGAGAAACCAACACGATAAACAAAGTAGTGAAGAGGTTAAACCTGACACCTTGAAGAATCCTCCGTGAGAAACCAATGCGTAAAAAAGAGAGCGTTCACCTTTATGGTGTAACAGGTAGCTATGACGTCACACTGGGGCAACTGGGGACAAAGAAGTACAAACTGGACCACTCTGCCAATACTTTAACTTAAGGGTGTTTGCATACACAAAATTAGGTTCAAATAAAATTTGTATATAATGACAAAGAGACACAAAAAGGTACACAAACAAGTCCAAAATGTTCACCCCCCCACCCCACCCCGCCCCCCCCCACTCATACAGTGGAGCCCAGGTGCTTATATATTTCATCATCTCACCATCATGGATACACATAAGATTTAATATACATGCAAACTGATAGTTAGTGCAATATTATTATAATAATTAGAACAGGATCAGGATGAAATTCCATAAATATGACTTAACTCAGAGTGTTTGTTCAGGGAAGAAGGTGAACTTTATTCTTTATGTTAACAGCTAATGAACTGCAGCAGTGCCTTCAAACAATGCCGATGGGAGGTCAAAACAATTAGGTGAGGTCTTGTTGCAAGTGTGTGGCCTGCACTTAATTTGTCAAATATACAGCTCTTATGTATACCAGCACACAGAGAGCTAAATTGAAAAAGTATGTGATAATGTTAAATCATTTCCCAGGTGGGGGTTTATGTATAGGCTGTTGTTCTTCTCTCATTTCTCCTCACTGTTTTGTGTCCAAGCTCTGCCTCTTTGTGCTCGTCTTTATTCTATATCGTTCTATTCTATAATGTTATTAGTGATAACGATTTTATTTATTATTATTATCCAGACAAAACTCATACTTTCTGAACTATGACAATGTGCTGTGTATTCATTTGTTGTGTAGTCAGCTGTGCTTCAGGGAAGGATCTCTTTCAGGGTATTTAAGGAGGCCATCATTATTAGATTTTCAATTGTTTTTTTTTTTTTTACGTTTAATTCATTTCATTGTATCAATGCCCCTGGTTTAATAAAATAAAAAAAATTGTTATGTTTGTATGTAAATATGTAAAGTATGTAAATAGATAGCCTGCTTACTGATGGAAATTCTGTTTTAATTAATGTATTTATTTGTGCTGATGACGCAGCAGCTCTTTTTCTACAAACATTTGGCTTTTTTTTATCAACCATAGTAAGTAAATTAACCACAAAGGGGGAAAAAATTCTATGTTTCTTCAATACGCCTAATAAATGTCATTTTAGCAAATCGATCGAGCGGGTCTGGTAAGTGCAGTGAATCGATCGCCGATGTCACTGATGCATAAATCCCAGGAATGTAGTCGAGCGCAGATGAGCGCGGAGCTTAGATGGAGTATGGCTCTGTCCAGAGGTTTGAGATGCTGTCAGCGGGTTTTCTCCTGGATACCTGTTCTTATTATAACCGCAATTGTTCTGTGGTCATACTACGCCTACGTGTTTGAACTATGTCTTTGTAAGTATTCACGACTATGTTCTGATTTGGACGCTTTCGCCACAGACATCGTAGATCACCGCACAGCACTGTTGACAAAAAAAAAAAAAAATAACGTTAGACAGAGCTAGCAAGGCGGAAGTGGCTTTAGGGTGTGTGCTTTATTTAGTTACATTCACTGTTTGCCTGTGTTAAACGTAGTTTAATATTACCAGTAAAATGTAAATGTAAACTCTGTTTTCATTCAGAAACAGTTGTACTGTTGTCGCCTCTAGTTACCACAGCCTGGCTAGTCCTCTTAGCCGGTAAATACAGTTTCTCCACTGGATAAAGAAGCTACTGTTAGCTCGTTTCTGATGTCCATGTTCGTGTGTTTTCTTGTTTTAACAGTTACACTCAACAACACATTGGAAAAAGGTAACTTACAGTCTCATGTTTGTGCAGTGCTTTGCTGTAAATGAAGGACATCCTGCCTGTTATGATGAGTAACTGACTGGTTTGGTGTTTGCAGTGGCTTATTTGGTGGTGTTTCATGTCTGCTTTGTGATGTTTTCCTGGACCTACTGGAAGTCCATATTTACCCCTCCAGCATCACCATGCAAAAAGGTACAATGTGGCAGAAAATAACTATTTACCATAGCATATGTTGAATATTATGGCGTATTAGTAAAATACGGTTGTGTATTGTTGTTGTAGTTTCAGCTGTCATACTCAGACAAGCAAAGATATGAGATGGAGGAGAGGCCAGATGCTCAGAAACAAATCCTGGTTGACATTGCAAAGAAACTGCCTATTTTTACTCGAGCTCAATCTGGAGGTAAGTATTCCTGTCAAATTATATGAACCCTTTCTTTGCACTGATGGGATTTGATATACATCAAACTCACTGGAGTAACAAAGTGGCTACACCCAGTCACAATCCATCATCTCACACATAATCTGTGTGCGGTGAAAGCAAGTAGGTTAGGGCAATTAGCTTTGTGTGCTCTCCTGAGCATCCCCGTCCAGTGTAATCAGCCAGTGTATCTCTTTCATTAGTGCTGATTGCTAAGACTAAGTTTTAGGCTGCAGGAAGTATGTGAAGGGTAAACTCGGCTCAAATGTCATTCATTCAACTGACCGTCCTCTTGTCTTCAGCTATCAGGTTCTGCGACCGCTGCCAGGTACTGAAGCCTGACCGCTGCCACCACTGCTCTGTTTGTGAAACGTAAGCCACCCTTTCCTCTCCAATCCTTTCATCTAGGGAGATTGCATTAAGCAAGGAGATATTTGTTGGCCAGGGACTGTTGTGATAATTAGAGGATGTTGCTTTGTTGGCGTGCCATCTCTTAGAAAGAATATCCTAATGATCAATCAGTGCAATGGTTTTAGCCAGAGGAATTAGCAGCTAGCTGTCAGAACATGTAGTGTTAAAGAATGCTGTAAAAAAACTTGTTTTTCTTTTTAAGGTGTGTTCTGAAGATGGACCATCACTGTCCCTGGTAATT
>JAVQJX010015472.1:0-11500 GCA_036025115.1 Ambassis agassizii | reverse complement strand
AGATTCTACTGACTGCAATGATTTGTAGACGGCGGTGGGTGGAGCCTCATGCCAAAACATGATTTCAGTACATCCACATGATTTGCGGTCTGCAAAAGATTTTTTTTTAATATGAATATATCATCTGTACTGTGGTTGTTGGTGAGTTCAGTGTGTTATATGAACATTATTCCAGAGTCTCTGTCACATATTGTTTTTTTTTTTTTTTACAGCCAGTTGCTTTAGATTTCTTACAGATTGTACCTTTAAACGAGTCAAAAAGACAACACAGTTTGTATCACCCGTCAAGCTGTCGCTCAGAGACCGCAACATTTCCTTTATAATGTGCACATGTGTGCTTAGTTGTCACCAAAACAAGCAGCTAAAATAGTTAGCATGATGACACAAAGATGAACCTTTTTGCTGAAGCCACAATGAGCAAGCTGCCTAACAACAGGCATGAATCAGGTGATTATTCTCTATAAAAAGCATCTCACGTATGCATCATAACATCACTTACATCTTCATGTTAATATATATTCATAACACTTTCCAGTTTTCTCACCTGTCTGGTTGACATTGCATTAACTGTATGCTAATGCTGCGTGTGTACAGTAAATATTGGCAGTGCTCAGGGTCTGTTTGCAGCTCTGTCCATTGTGAGTGAAGCCGCTGCACTTAAAACACACACGCAGAACAAACAAGCAGCGCGCACACACACACACACACCTTATTTTAACAAAATTCACGCCCCCATTTCATGCTCAGCTGCAGCAGATGCTTGATAACTATTCAGCGATCACACTCTCTTCTTTGTCACAAGCACCACTCTGCATTCACAGCAGCGGTCTGTGTCAGCTCGCTAGACAGGGAATTTAACAACCTGCTAAATTTGTAAATGACAAACTGTGCTGAAACATAACAACTGTATTTATGGCGATATCTCTCACCTACCATCCGCAGCTGGCGGGGGAAAAAAAAAATGTACGAAAATAATCAGATAGTGTGACATGATCAAATGTTATCCGCTCAAGAGCAACAATTTGTCAGAGTGATGGCGAAGAATGAAAGAAAGAAAGAGCAGAGACAGTGTGTATGAATCACAGGAGGACAGCGGGGCTCCACACTGCTCTGTCTGAAGGGTTCTACTGTCAGCACACAGGAGGATAGTGGTCTGTTTCACCGCCAGGCGAGCTTCTTATTATTCCAGCATTGATGCAGGAAACATTAGAAAATAGGAGCTCAGAAGCTGCTTACCACCCGCTAAGCCCATGTTTCCAGCTTCCAGCTGTACAGTGGGAGGTTTTTCTTTCAAATTTCACAATTTTTATTGTTCACATATTATAATGCGGCATCCGTTTTTCATTGGGATGGGTGTGGTTCGGCAGAAAGTAGTTCCTACAATAAGTGGAGTAATCAGGTCATGATTTCTACATCTTGTCATCTCTCCCTTTAAGGGCCATGGTTCCCAAATCTTCACTAAGGGACACGCAAGAATGCAGTTTTTTTTTTTACTTTAAATTCTGAAACTAATCACTTTGAGTGTGTTCTGGGGAGGTCTGCTTTAACATAATTAGGTAGTTACTTTTATGCATTTGAAAGGTGTTTTTTTTTTTTTTTTACCTCCCTCTACAACACGACTAATTCCAGGTGTTAAACAAAAACAGCTCATATTAATTTCGCACTAATTGAATCACTGTAGTGGTCCATCGTCTGTGGTTTTAATCAAACTGTCACAGGTAGTTACCTCCTTGGTGTGTGACACCTCAGGTGTGGACAGAGGGAGGGGTCCTGGTTTGTTAGCAGTTTATTATTATTCAATATATGAGGGCAGACTTCTTGTCTTTGATGCGTCTCCCTGCAGACTGAAAAAAAAAAAGGATTTTCTGTGTGAACGCTCATTAGCTCACACATGCTTTTTCAATGTGTGTCGATTTTGGAACCTTATCAAGACACTACAGACATAATGGGCCCCTGATGGGTGGGAAAACAAGGGGGACGGCTGGTAAAGTCGAGGCACGGCCCTGTAGGATTTCCCCCCCGTTAACATCTTCCTCGGCGGGGACAGCTTAACACAAATTGAGCCGTCTCTCGGTGGCCTCGCTCGGCTTGTTAGTAAAGGAGGTGGAGGGGTGGGGTGGGGGGGTTTGCAACGGCGGGGCCAGGAGCCCGGAGACTCAGATGACATTTGAGGAAGCCGACTAGAGGCTGGCCTTTTGAAGAAACAAGCCACAGAGAGGCAGGATCACTAATTAGCCCTCTGCGTCCCCGAGTCTCACAACTTACTGTCTTGTTAGATTTCACACCTCAAGTTCAGCAAATATTGTGAAAGGCTGTGATTTAAATTTAACCAGGAAGGAAAAGTCAGGAAAGAAATGTGTTTTTTTTTCAAGAAGTTCCATGACATTTACATTGGGCTATAAATAATTGTCTGTTAATTCTACCTTGATAATAAACATCAGTGCAGAGAGTTGAATTTGAAATAAAGTCTGAATGGTGACGGCATAATCCCTGCATTCATTAACATTTTTGTGGCTCAGATTTCTGCTTGACCTTCACAGAATTACAGCATTCTGCATGAATGAGAATCACATGAATGGTTTAACAGAGGAGGCTGCTTTTTTTTTTTTTTTTGAAGGAAGATGGCATCCAGCCACCGTCAGCTGTTTGATGCAGATGCAGCAGTCGCTGATTATTTCGTTTAGGTTTTGATTGCACATGATGCAGACGAGCAATTAACACAACAATGTGACACAAACATAATTCAGATGATATTTGATCCAAGAGGGGGGGGACGGCAGGTGTTTCTGTGTGTGCAGCTGACTGCAGAGTTCGCTCCTGTCTGCCCGTTTTACACCATCACATCCTCTAAAGTTGTCAGTGAAGGACTTATGGAAGCTAATAACATCACTAATGAGCCATATTGAGTTTTACTTTCATGTCAGCAGTCATTTTGTCACACTGTCACACTCCTCAGATGATGGATATCTCGCTTGGGAATGAAACTCTTCAAAGTCTGATTACACTGTGCAACTCAGCCAATGGAGTAATCTTCATCTTCTCTTCCTGGCTCAGAGCCATCCAGGCCTCAGCAGCATCCTGCCACCGACGAGCCCGAGCTCAGCCCGGGAGAAGCCCGGCCTCCGAAAGACAAACACAGCGAGGAGGAGGAGGAGGAGGAGGCTGAGCCTCCCAAAGACAAACACAAACCAGGAGAAGCAGAGGAAGAGGACAAGCGGTGGCTCAAAGGCAAACAATCAGCAGGAGAGAGAGACGACATCATCGCCGCCGCCGGCTGCCTTCCCCCTGACCACACACAGGGTAATCCCACCTGCAATCTTCTCCTTTTCATATCTAGGGAAATTGGCTGGTGGCGCGTTGTCACCTGCCCATAAAATGCTGTTTAATATCATCACTTCAGACCAATAAGGAACTATATCTGCTTCCATATGGGGCAGGCCGGTATTATCCTTTCATACTTCTTATTAGTATCTGCTTGAAGGTATTGCCTGTTTCTCAGCAGAAGTCAGAGCTCACTCATCTCCTCTGACCTGCTGCAGGTTCCACCACAGTCTGATGAGCCTCTGATTAGCTGGTTGTTGTTATTTTTTAATAAAGAGGACCGAGATCTAATTATATAAAAGACACAAAGTTCCCTAAGTCACACCCCCCCCACCCCACCCCCCACTCTGGTTACGTGTGTGTACAAGTCTTAGAGTCTCCGAGGGGGCGCCAAGAAACAAATTCCCAATTACACACTGTGTAATATTGCAAATTAAGACCTCTATGTTCAAGTGCTCCTGTCTCGAAGGGATACGCAAAGCAATAAATTGCGCTAATTACAAAGAACTAATTACACCGAGTGCAATATGAAGAGCTTTAAAAAAAAAATTGCCAAACTAGCAGAGTCTAAAAAAGCCTGTGACCCGGGCAGCGCCTCGGTCAGGCTTTGAAGGATGGAACTTAACCTGGGAGGGTTTTCTTAGGCCGCCTCTATTACCCTCAGATCAGTGTGCAGCACACACACTTTGACATCTATTAGTGCCCACATTGTGCACTGGTTAATTTCCCATTTCTGCAGCTACCTGTTCTCGCCCCCCTCCAGCGGTCTGCACTGAATCCCAGCACAGCTCCCCCTGCAGAGCTGCGTGCACTCTGAGCCCGCCTACCTACTCTCAGACCGGGAAAACAAGTACTAACCAAGCGACTCTAGGTGAGAGATAAAAGCCTTGGTGTCGATCAGAAATGGCAGCACTAAAGAGGCGCCGCTGGGTGCCCCCTGCATCCATTTTTACCCTGGAGAATATCCATCCACACATAAGCGTGACGACTTATAAACCGCGTGGGCCGCGTTGTTAGCTACATGCCAGTTTGTCTCTGGCAGCGTGGCTCTATTACCAAACACAGTGGTTGTCCAATAAAAGTGACCTATGGGGTCAGGAGCGGTGCCTAATGATTTTCCTCCGCCTTCCTGCGGTTTTAGAAGGCAAACCGCCGAGCAGCCGGACGCCCCCACCTCTTGATTGCTCTGAGATTACTTTCCTCACAGCACAGACAGGCAATCACTCCTCCTCCTCCTCTTCCTCTTCCTCTTCCCTCTCTCTCCTCACTGTCTGTCTGTCTGTCTGTTTAAAGATGGCTGCCCGCTCTTCTTCTTTTTCTTTTCTTTTTTTTTTTTTATCCATCTTTTGTTTCGATCCTGCAGAAGATGAGATGACTCAGTCCAATTAGGCGTTGTTTTCTTTCTCTCGCACTAAAATAACAGATAAATCCCTCGGGGTGTTTTGAAGGCACTGTTCATACTGTGTAAGTGACAGTCTAATAAGACGGCTTTGTAAGATGAATTGCCCCCATCGTATAAATGGCCCACTTAATGCAGCTGGCGCGTTCCGCCACTGCAAACAGGGGAGTAAAAAAAAAAAAAAAAAAACTGCTTACAACAAATGTAGGGTGCACATTGCAGAGCTGCTAGGTTTCATTACAGATGTAGCAGGACAGAAGGATAGATGAGATTTTGTGCTGGTGTCCTAAAAAAAAATGTTTTGGTTCCACTTTTTTGTATCTCTGCCGTGGGTATTTTCAGACACTAAGTGCAGCTGAGATCAGAACAATGTGTGCAGGACAATTACGCCTGTGGGGACGACGAAAAAAAAAAAAAACATAAAAATGAAAGATATGGATCTGGTGCAGGGACGGGTCAAGGAGAGGAAATGACTTCACCAAATGTCAAATAGCATCACCGTCGTTAGTCAGAGCAGCCAGAGAAGGTTTCAAATAACCTTCTATTTGCTACACAAGCAAGCAAAGGGAGGCTGCAGGCTAACGAACATGGATCCAGAGAGCGTGTCATAATGGTGATCAGACCGCCAAAACTCCTACTAGACATTAGATACAAGTAGTGCAACAAATAAGAAGACACTGGAATGTGCGGCAGTCATTTCCAATGCTGCGGTGATGATCCAGTGCAGGAGACAGGGTGGCACTTTTTTTTTATTGGAAACTCTCTTGTCAGTATTTTCCCTCCTATTAGCAAGGCAGATGGACACACACACACACACACACATACATATTGGCGAGGCTGACAACTGGCCACGCGAAGTGATTTAAGGCGAGTATTATCAGAGTGTTATAGGTCATTGTCTAAATGAAGCGTGGTCGAACAGCGGCGGTCTCATTTCCACCGCCTGACCTTTTCTTGCTAGATGCTGGCAGGATGAGCGAGCTACATAGCTGACATTAATGACCTGCTCTCTCTCTCTCTCTGTTTCTCTCCATCTGTGACTGTCATTTTATCTCTCTCTCTCTCTCTCTTTTCTCGGTCTGTTGTTCAGCAAATTTCCACAGCGAGAAAGCTAACGCTCAGCATAAAGATTTATAAAGATTTGATTTAACATCAAAACAAATTTCATGAGTGAACAGAAAAAAAACGATACACTGTTAAACCTTTAAGCATTTATGACGCAATTCCCATTGAACATCATGTGGCATTTAAGGTCAGCCACAAATGACCCACAATGCCTCTCGGTAACACTTTATTTTCAAGTTCCCGTCCCTCCGAAACGTCCTGCTGCATTTAAAACAGAAACAGAAGCCGCGCCGGGTGACCTGCTGAGAACAGGAAGTTGATTGTATTTGCATGAAAATGTCAGAGATAATTACTTTTCATTTTCGCATTCTATAATCAAGTGTTTGAAAGCAATAAGCATAAATAGAAGCAAACACATTGCCGTGAACGTCCTGCCTCCTGAATATTGTGCTCGGGGTAATAAATACTAAAAGCTGCTGGAGTTTAATGTCTCAGCCAGTCGTTGCATCACCAGAGGAGCAAACAGAGGACCAATAAAACCCTGAAAGCCAATAATGAGCCAATAATAAATGCTCAGTGAGATATTAGTCAGCCTCTTCCTGTGTCCCTGCAGACCGCCGCGCCGCGCCGTGTTTGTCTTCTGCTGCTGATGCTGATGATGATGTTGAGGACGGCACCGCCCATCCTGTCTACCCGGGACTGCAGTTCTGCGCCAGCCAGTACACGGACCGAATATATGTGTACACCAAGGTACGGCCAACATCACCTCATCACAGCCTTTATAGAGCACATCTTTGATTTGGTGCGTTAACAGTGGAATTCTGGGAGCAACTTCCCTTTGTAATGACACCTCCGAAACACTAGTTGGCACTGTGACAAAGCTACTTTGGATTAGCTCCAAATGTTTAAAAAAAGGGTGACTGAAAATTAAGCAACACAAAAACATTCAAATCTACACGCTGCTGTGAATGTACGCTGTTAAATTAACCCTTTTTTTGTGCATTTCTAAATGAATGTCGGCATGTTTACGTCAGTAAAAATCAAAAAATAACAACTGAATCCAGGAAGTCACAGTGAGAGCTCTTTCTCAAGTTTGAGCTGCAAACAATACAAATAAAGAGACGTGCAGGTCCTTCACACGCTGCCAATTAGCGAACAAGACAGATGTGAGAAAAGAGTTTCTCGAAGCATTAAGAAAAAGTCAAAGTTTAAGAATGAACTAATGGTGATTGAAAGCAGTTATTTTAAACTGGAAAACATGCAGTCATGTAGCTCTCTATACGGCGCGCTCCTATTAAAAGGGGATCAAGGAACCGCAGGCGTCGCTCCGCGTGTTTTTGTTCGGAGATTGATTGAGTCTGAGCGGTAAAAGGTGAAAGAAAAGCTCCTCATATCCATTCATATTCTTCTGTTCAATACAAATTAAAGGTTCAGGAATGAGGAGGATTACAAATAAGGTTTAACAAAGAGACGCCAACTTTTCCTTTTTCTCGCTGCAATCCACCGTTTTAGCTGCTCCACTACAAGCCGGGCGGCCATGACGGGTCAGTCACAAACAGGAACAAGTGGCGCGTTTCATCGCTGAACCTGAACCATGTGACTCTGATGACACTCCTGTGCATTCTTGGCACTCGTCGTCTTTTAGTGCCACTCGCCGGCGAACCTCTGTATCGATCGCGCTGTGATACTTTAACGGCCTTTTGTTTCATTCATGAGGGATCAGATTCCCTTCACGCTAAAGCTGATAAGAGACAAGGGGGCTTTTTACATGGAGGAGACCAAAGCGCAGACGGAATATTACCCTGATGGCAATAGACAAGTGTCATGCACGCGTGGCTGAGACGATAAGCCGCAGAGATAAATGTCCCCCGTTGTCGTTTAAATGATAAACTGGAAGAATTCTGGCTGGAAAGCTGTCACATCGGGATAATCCCGGACCGAGCGCTCAGAGCACAATCACAGGAAGATTTGTCAGCAGGGTTTGAAAGAGAAATATTGAGAGAATTAAGAATTTTATGTCCATTTTTCTGCTGTTTTATTCAAGGATTCACTGTCCTGCCCTGTGTGGTTTATATACGTTACCGGGATAAACACTAAAGAAGAAGAATAGCAGACTTAGTTTTTGTCTGCACAAGCCTGGATTGTGTAACTGTGTGCATATACAGTGGGGCTAATAAAGTATTTAGTCACTTCTCCCACTTAAAAAGATGAGAGAGGCCTGTAGGTATACCTCAACTGTGAGACAGAATATGGGGGGAAACAATCCAGGATTTGTAAATTATGGTGGAAAATTTGGTCAATCATCTCAATACTTTGTTATATATCCCCTGTTTTGGTAATGACAGAGGTTTTCACTCACTGTTGCTGGTGTTTTGGCCCATTCCTTCATGCAGATCTCCTCTAGAGCAGTGATGTTTTGGGGCTGTTGCTAGGCAACACAGACACGACAAGTTGAGTTTTTACCAAAAAGTTCTATTTTGGTTTCATCTGACCATACGGCATTATCCCAGTCCTCTTGTGGATCATCCAAACGCTGTGTAGCAAACTTCAGACGGGCCTGGACGTGTACTGTACAATGCTGTTCCTCGTGTCCTTTGGCTGCTCTTTGCTCTTACACTCTCTATAGTGGAGTTTGGAGTGTGAGGTTGTGGACAGGTGTCTTTCAAATGATAATGAGTTCAGTCAAAGGTGCCATTAATACAGGTAACGAGTGGAGTACAGAGGAGACACATAAAGAACAAGTTATTATACACACTTATTATACAGAGGAATTCTTTAATAAAAATCCTTTCCCCTCATTCTGTCTCATAGTTGAGGTAAACCTACGATGATTTTTTTTTTGCCCCACTGTATCACAGTTTAAAGGAACATGCAGGATGTGGTGCAGCGCCCCCTACTGTCCTAAAACCCCAAAGTATTTTAGCACTTCCTGTTTAGTCAGGAAATGTGGAACACAAAAAGGAACACAAAATTCAAGCAGCTGTTAACAAATCAAACTGAGATTATTTTAATACATTCTAATATAAAAACGTATTTAAATGTAAGTTATTTAGAGAAAAAAAAAACATTTTTTGGATACAAACGGACAAAAATATATATATGTTGTAATTATGTTTGGATTGAAGCTGTTTTTTTTGAAGGTATTGCCATGTTTTTATCAGCTTGTTAGTGTGGAGGATAGTGTGCCTCTTTTCAATCACATCTAGCAGGACTCTAATCCTGCTCCATGCTGTTACAGCACAACCGGCTCTGCCGTTCCCCTGACTCTCCATGATATTTATTTTACCATAATCCAAATAAACAGGCGGGCCTCTGCTCGCTGAGAGTGCAGCACAGGAGAGTTAAAAAAAAAAAAAATCCTAATGTTGATTTGTATCTCCAAATCCATCCATGTGTCGGCGGCTGGCAGGTATTAACCTTTAGACTTTATCCTGCCTGTCCTCTCCGTCCAGCAGCTGAAATCCTGACTGTAGCTTTTACCTGGTCAGCCTGTGAAATGTGTGGCTGTTGTTTGATTGAAGCCAACACTGAGGGTAAGTGGCTTCTCAGGCTCCAAATTGGCAGTAGTTAGTGCTAATGAAGAAGTAATAACTGTGAAAATGTTCTTTATTGTGGTTATTTTTTACAGTGATTATGCAGTTACCTCCAAACCGCTGCAGGATGATTACCTATAATTACAGTGAGATACAATCTTATGTGTATTTGTGTGTGTTTTCCTTTATCATATACTTTGCATTTCCCTCATTATTTTAGTTACTAATGTATGCGCGCTGTCACAGGAGGAGCATGTCTTCAAATATATATTAGTCTAAACAAGAAAGATCACTAACAAGCTCCTAGGTTACCACAGGAATCACCATGGCAACCAATAAAAGAATAAAGTGCAGCCAGATTACAGAACTTCAGTGTAATTGGATTCAAGTTCTGCAAGTTAGTAATTAAAAATCTGATTGCTTGGCTGAGGATACGCAAAGTTTCAGCGCTACAGTACACAATGAAACTAATTGCGTGTGAACTCTGCAAAACTGGATGTTTGCTGGTTAATTACAGAGTGACAGTGGAGGTTGTTAAATGGCTGCCTATCACCGCCACAAACCCATCCACCTATCTGAGCTCCGTTCTAATGACGGCGACGGTCACACGATAATTAACATACAAAAAAAAAAAATGAAGGAAATAAACCACAATGATGACGATGTCAAAGATTTAAAGAGACCTCCTGAAATCTGGTCCCTCACTTTTTCGCCCCTCTTGAGGCCACAGGTGGAACTGCAGCGTTTCTCTGGACTTTCTGTAAATATAGTGTGAACTGTCCCTTTAAATACCCAGTATTTGACTTAACAGTAAGAAAACAGAGCTCCGGCCCCCAGATGCCCACCTCCTAACATTTATTTGATATCATCATAAAAGCTTTGTTTGCTATCTGTCCCTCCTCTGAGTTACATAAGGACAATATTACGCTGACATTTCTTCTCGTCAAAGCCGAGTGAAACAATAAGCGCTCATTCACTCAGAGGGACGCCGCGCTGTGCGTTGGTTGTATTTTCTCTTTGCTTTGGTTACACCAGTGACTCAGCAGCTAAATCCCACATCTCACCAAGCGTTTGGGCAGAACAGGCAGCTTCAGAGAGCCGCTTTTATTGTGATATTTTGGACACAAGTCTTAAAATATTAAAGAAAAATCAAAGCACAGTACAGATTTCACAGAGGGCACATGAGCCAGGCTAACAGCTCTGCTGTCTCTGCTTCAGGCTGTCTTCTTCGTCTCCTCATCTTTTAGGACGGGGAGCCATTGAACTTGAGCTTCGTCCCTCTGGACATCAGACTAACCAACTGGGACGACCTGCCCGAGGCCTTCAGCCGGCGCCGGGAAAATCGAATACAGGTCTGCCCTTCCCGCCAGGCGGAGTGTGTGCTTTGATATTAATGAATGTGTGTGTGTGAGAGTATTTACACGAGGGAGAAGTGCCGACTTAATTTTGTCGTTACAGCAAAAGTCTTCTTTTGAATTTCTAAGGTGACAGAAAAATTTACTCCCATTAAGTGACCCTGTGAAGACACACAGGCGCGCACACGTGTGAGATCACTGTGCAGTGCGGCAGCCTGACAGATAGGCGTGGAGCGTGGACGCCCACTGAGGAGGACGAAGGAGGGATGATGGAGAGGGAAAGTGGCGTTTTATGAGGGTCGTTAAAGGAGACGGATCATCGCCTCAAACGACCCCGCACGCCAACCGGCTAATATTAAATCCTGCAATCTGCCGTGGCGGTAACGGAGCCCGCTGACAGACGCCCCACCTGTCACGTTGTTTATGTGGGTTTGTAAAAAGCGAGGCGTGAGCCGCATCCATCCCCCGACCCATCATTTACGCCCTGTTACACCCCAATTGTCCATCACAATCAATACGGAGCAAGCAGTTTAATGTGGCCGCAGAAACTCTCCAACAACAACAACACAACATGAACACAATGCCTAAAGACTGTACAAAAATCACACTTTACACAAACAGGCCCAAAAAAAAGGGGTCTATTTCCTGCTGCGGATTAACACATTTCATAGAATTCACTGCCACCATTCACCAGCTCCTGAGATGAATCACTCCCACTGTCCACCCACCCACACACACACACACACACACACACACACACACACACACACACACAGCGTCTCACCTATTAAACACTCTGGCTGTCGCTCCATATTGGTTTATTAATG
>JAVQJX010015425.1:0-14399 GCA_036025115.1 Ambassis agassizii | reverse complement strand
AACAAGAAATCCCTGTTCTTGTAGATACATCTCAAAGCGCATATTTTTATCTGCTTTGTTAAGTCACATTGTCTGCACCTTGAACCTCTTACTGCTCTTTAACCATCTCTCTGGCCAACAGCTTGGATTTTCTACAAGCTGTTGGCTGGAGTAATGCTAGATATAGCTGCTAACATAACCATTTACTCACAAAACCACTAGTACCAATACACTCATGATGGCAGCAGGAGGTGAATATGTTTCCATGGATTGTGATGACAAGGCAGCAGGCATTCCGAATGGCTGTTTTCCATGTTGACGCCGTCGCTAACAAGAGTCGCAGCTTCACCAGGTGTCCAGGCCACTCAGACCAAGGCTTTTTATGAAGAGGGCATGTCAGTGGCCTCCTGATAAAAAGATGATTGAAATCAACATTTTTCAGTATGATCAAATAAAATCTAATATGTTTTGGATTAAAAACTTTTCACAGCATTGAACAAATGTTTCATCTGCAACTAACTTTTTCACCATTTTTCTAGCTACCATGATGACCAATACTAATCCAACCAGCTGTTTTTTCAAGGACCTATTTAATCAATCCAGAAAGATGCATTTATTACTGTGACAGCAGTTATTTCAATAGCATCCATTACTGCTGTTATTCAGTACTGTAAAAAATCAACATCACAGAACGTACAGGTTAAGCTATAAAAATAATGTACTCTAACTGAAATATGTACTCTGGTGGGTGATAAAGGCCGTTGTTCATGCAGTGCACTTTGTATCCAGTCTGTCACTGAACATCTATCAGGTCCTCTCCAGGTAAAGCAAATCTGTTTGTGCCAGGATTTAAAGGTCAGCACTTTTTTTTAGATGTTTGCAGACAGAGACAAACAAAATTAGGTGGACAGTTTTCAGATGCACCCAACCAACAGTGTTTGGACTTTATAAAATAGTTTATAAATTGATGGAGGATGCTGTACCTGCTAAAAGTAGGTCATGGTTGGATACTCTTTGAAAGTAAAGTCTGCTCCATGTGGTCCCAGTGCCTGCAGAGCTACTGTACCTCCTGCCTGTTTTAAAAAACAGAAGCTTGCTGACACCTGTACATCAATTAATGCACTACAAAGACCATATGAGCATCAGAGCTGGAAGATGTCTGCTTTGCTTTAGGCAACGTTGTGCCTGATCATCATGTACATCCTTCAGACCATCATACCAGATCTCATCTAATATTCATATCATCAGTTTTTTTTAATATATATGTTATTTGTCCATGTAAATGTTCATGTGAATTATATTGCAGGTTTCCAATATTTGCCACATGCTGTAGTCTAAAACAAGGTCACAACAATATGTCTAATCCAAAGCAATCTAAAGACGATGTGTTGCCATGAATGTAACCACAGTGTGAGAAATCCTCTACTGATCAAAGGCTCCAGTTGGATGGATTTGCTGATGTCGGCACTGTAAGGGCTTCGATGATTTTCCTCCAGGTCTCTTGATTAGAAAGTTGATAATAGGATTGTAAGAGGATTTTTTTTAAAAAATGAATAGAAGCTATTGCAATAGAACCAAGCGTGTAGAGGTGACAGTCCTTTTGCATCAGCATGGAGTAACCAGGTAACAGGAGCCACAACAAGTGTGAGCGGGATAAAACAGATCTACATGTTAAGTGGCTTCTACCATGAAAAACAAGTTAGCCTACTGGGGGTTTCTTCAATTGTATGCTGGTTGTAAGATTATTTTTTACCTTTTAATATTAATTAATAGTTAATATTTATTATTCATTGTCTCTGTAGAATATTATACAGTAGTGGTGAATTAAGGCTCATGGTTTTGTATAAATAGATGTTATCAGAGTCATCAGAAAACAGTGTTTGCTTCTTTATTCTCGCCTTCCTTTTCTGTTATCGGCCGTGTTGTGTGGGACAGACTGAATGTTTTTTCGCTTTTCTCTGCAGAAATGAACCTACTTCTAACTTCTTGATACTGATTTACTGTCATGCCTTTTTGGTGCTTCACTGATTGAAGGTTATTGATTGAGAGCAAGGTGAGCTATACAGGATGTTTGTCTGTCAGCATGAATCACAAAGAAAGGAGGCCACATGCTCATGCAACTTTTACCTCTTTGTTTCTCTGGAAACTGTAATCTTTTGCAGTCCCTTTATGTACCTATCTTCACTGTCTAAGATGTTTTTACATGCATGTATACCACTGGAAAGGAGAGAGATGCAATGGGAAACTACTGAGGCAAAATGAGGGGAAAAAGATGAGTAAATATAGACTTTTAGTCAGAAACAGAACAACAACAGTATATGGGAATAAAGCTGCCAGACTAGCTTCAATTCTGTGAGTTGCTGGTGTTGATTCTTTTAGTGTACATGTGTGTTTGCACTGCAGTGATAATAATTTAATCAATGATATGTCATACAATGAAGAGCCAATGACAAAATGTCAATGTTCATCTGTGTGTCCACTGGGGACAACATATCTCATACAGAGTGTCTTGTCAGTGCTGTTTCTGCTTAAATTCCAATGTCCTCACATTAAAAAATTGCCTGATACCAGAGATAATTGGACCGATACAGCCACAAAAGTAAAGGAGAGGACTAAGGAGGAAGTTTGTTTTTCATCAAGTCTACATTCAGCTTAAAAAACAACTGCTTAAGGTTAGGTTAGAAGCAGTATAAGGGGTTAGCAAAATTTGATCTTTAGTGTCTAAAGATCAAATTTTGCACACCTGATGCACGGTTACCATGTCAACAGTGGGATCAGTTCTCACCCCCATGATGCTACTGGAGAAATACACACCCATGCTCTGTTTTCTTTGTTCACTCATGTTATATTTTCCTTGTGAAGACAGGTTGTGAAATTCATATACAATATATGATTTATGACTGTGAACCCAGGTGAAAGTAAGAAAAACAGAGGCCATCATTAAGACGGAGACATCACTGATGTGTCTCTGTTTGGAAATGGTGGACACAAGTTTCATCCATGGTTTTCCATCCATGACATTTTTATTGTTTTGTTTGTCACATCTCTCATCACAGAATCATTAAGTTTGTTGTGGATAACTGCATAAATGTGCTCAATGTCTTTGTTATTCCATCAAAAAGGCTGCTCCGTTTGAGGCTCACTTTCTCGTCTTTGTGATCCTCCATTGCATTTTAAAATGATAGCTGATAGTTACTCTCCTTTTATTTTCAAAGTATTATTAAAAAAAATCTTAACACGATGTGCAGGTCTGGCAGGTGACGGTTGTTATTTGTAAACAAGGTGGTTTGGTAAAACAAGTGACTTTTTTCAATGGTGAACAAGTATTCACAACCAACATGCTTATGTATATTTACCTTTAAACAAAGTTTACTTTTAAAATATAAATACATTGAACTATGTGGAAGTTCCATTCTAGAAGTTCCACAGTGTGTGAGCTCAGTTCCGTCTTTACTGAGACAAAATAACCAGCACAAAACAAAAACACTGAGAAAGGTCTGATATCTTCAGAAGCTCACGATGGCTTCGCACTCAGTGTTCAAGGATCTCCTCGTGGAGGGACAACTCTGTGATGCAGTCATCATGGTGGATGATTTTAAATTTCCGGTCCACAAGGTTATCCTTTCTAACTGTACCCCTTATTTCAGGTGAGCTGTTTTTTTATGATCTCTACACTGTTTAAATAGACAGAAAAAACAGGAGATTTGTTGCAGTTAATGATCTGAGTATGAATGGAAATAATATAAAAAAGGGCTATAGTATGATGCAGATGCATGCAGATGGATAATCCCATTAAGATGAGGCTTCTCATTTCCATAACCAACAGTGACTAAAAGAAAAGTAGAAAGGACAGCTGTGTGAGGAAACAAAGAGTTGTCTTTAAAGTCATTAGTGATCCAACCTCTGCTGTCAGCATGTATGATTAAATGTAGTTATCGCTCTGCAGTTCATTCATTTTAAGCAGTGGGTTTCCATTTGTCTTACTCTACTCAAATGTATTTTGTCTTGAACTTGGATATGCTTGTTGAAACTTTGAAACTGTTATTTTCTCACTGTTAAAAATCAGATCACGCTGTTGAATGATAAGGTTAAGTAGTGCACCTGTTAACTCTCATTTCATTTTGTCACTTCAAAAATGTGGTACAGTTTTGCTGAACTGATTGATTCCTTTCCGCTTTGCCCTCAGAGATCTCTTCACATGCCTGTCTGAGCCTGATCAGAAGCTCTTTAACATAGCTGGCCTGTCTCCCAGCACGATGCAGCTCATCATTGAGTTTGCATACACCGGCTCTGTTACTGTGACGAAGAACAATGCACAGGAGCTTCTGATAGCAGCCAAAAAGCTCAGTGTAATGGAGGTGGTACAAACTTGTTCTGACTTCCTCAATGAGGTGCTCAGCCCACAGAACTGCATCGGCATCTTCCACTTCACAAAGACCTTCCACCTCCCTGAACTATACCTTAAAGCTTTCCGCTACATTATTAATCACTTTGAGGAAGTTGTTTCGTGTGAAGAGTTCCTGCAGCTCTCTGTGGAGGAGCTCTGTGACATCCTTGAAAGAGACGAGCTCAATGTGAGACAAGAGGTCACTGTGTATGAAGCCATCCTCAGGTGGATCACACCTGTACCTCAGGAACGGGAAGGATACATCACTGTACTCTTCTCTAAGGTACGATTGCTTCTATGACTACATTTATTCAGATTTGCATCATCAGTGCAGAATACTCTGATTGTTGGGGGGGTCCATAAATTTCCTTATATAACTCAAAAATCAAACTCAAGACTGATTTGAAAGTTATCAGCCCATTGAATACCAGTCATCAGCTGTGATTAGTGCCTTAATGACAGCAATTTTATATACTTTATTTTTTATTTTATTTTTTTTATTTATATCACATTTCATTCTCACTTTCACTACACATCACACACCACACCCAAGCTTATATAGGATAAAGCATAGAGGATGCATAGAGAGGAGGAGTGGGGGTTCGGTGCTTTGCTCAAGGGCACCTCTGCAGTATCTCAGAGGTGAACTGGCACCTCTCCAGCTACCAATCCACCTCCATGCATCTTGGTCTGAGGCTGGACTTGAACCGGCAGCCCTCTGGTTATAAACCCAAGCCCTTACTGACTGAGCTACTGCCGCCCCAAATCTGATGAATGATAAACAGAAAGTAACAGATTAGGAAAGTAACACTCCACAAGGAGTGATCACTCCTGTGCCCTAAAAATCTACCAAACCTGGTATGACTGGACCAACACAAAGTCCTTAGATGCTGTTCTGTTTGCACCTTTTAGGTCCGTCTGACCCTGATGCGTATAGAGTACATCACCACCAATGTGTTGTCCAATGAGCTGATAAGGAGGAACTTTAAGTGCTTCTCCATGATCTGTAAGGCCCTCAAAGACAGAGACCTCACCCGTCCTCGGCTGCCTTCTGCCATCCTCTTTGCCATTGGAGGTTGGAGCGGCAGAGGTCCAACCAACTGCATTGAGGCGTACGATGTCCGAGCAAATCAATGGACCAATCTGACAAACCCTTCAGAGTATCCTCGTGCATTTCCCGGAGCAGCCTTCCTCGGTGGGTACATCTACTGTGTTGGTGGCTCTGACCGGAAGGAGCGTTTCAACAGCGTGCGTAGGTTTAACCTGAGCACACGGACCTGGGCAGAGGTGGCACCAATGTATTTCCGACGATGCTATGTGAGCGTGACGGTGTTGAAGGGATGCATCTATGCCATTGGAGGCTATGATGGACATGCAAGACTCAATACTGGAGAGTTCTACTGCCCCGAAAATAACCAGTGGCATCTTATTGCACCCATGCATGAGCAGAGGAGTGATGCCAGCAGCACAGCATTCAACAACAAGGTGGGTGGATTTTTGTATATTTTGTATAAAATATGACAGAACCCAAAGCAGGAGCTGACAGTTTTGTCCAATTATAGTAACATGACTTTGGTGCGTCTCCTGTCAACTGTCCCAAGGTTTACATTTGTGGTGGATTCAATGGTAATGAGTGTCTGCAAACAGCAGAGTGCTATGATCCACAGACCAATCAGTGGACCATTATTGCTCCAATGAGCAGACTACGCAGTGGATTAGGAGTGATTGCATATGGAGACCACATTTATGCAGTAAGTATATGAAACACTGCTTACACTTGATCCACCTTTGGGCAAACTGAGGTGTTTGCTTGAAGGAACTTAGTAGATAATTCGATACTGCATATTTATGTAAGCATTTATCTATCGCTCTTAAAGGTAGGTGGCTTCAATGGTGTTGACCGCCTATTCACTGCTGAGGCCTACAACCCACAGACCAACACCTGGCACAATGTGTCCTCCATGATGACCCCCCGCAGCAACTTTGGCATTGAAGTAATTGAGGACTGTCTTTTTGTTGTTGGGGGATACAACGGTGTGACCACCACCAGTGATGTTGAATTCTACAACAAACAAACCAATGAGTGGTCTGAGGCCTGTGACATGAAGATCAGCCGCAGTGCCGTGAGCTGCTGTGTAGTGTCCGGTCTCCCCAACATGTCTGAGTACTCTGCTCCACGTGGCGCCTGGCCAGTTTCAGTAGAGGAAGCAGAGGCAGATTCAGGAGACTCCAACTAACACACCTTGAACTGATATTGTAAATCTGCCACTTGCCAATAAAATTCATCAAACTTGTGTCAAACTTTTTTTTTCCAAATACAGTGTTTGCTGTTCTGATCACTCAACAAACTGCAGCATTAGCATTAGCATTAGTGGGCTTTGTAATTGATTTGTAATCTGTTCCCGTATCTTCTTTAGATCTCACAATAATATTGTTTTTATCACTAACGTTCTATTACAATCAGTTGGTTTGGTTTTGTAGTTACAAGTGAACTGATTTTAGTCACATTTATTCTCTAATTTCAAACACTGAATTAATCTCTATACTAACTATTAACTTTGTATTGTTTCCTGCTGTCTATCAACACACACATACACACTCCTGTACCAAAGTTTTTTTGTTTATTTGTTATTTACCTGATTGTATGTGTGAGTGTGCAAGTAAAAAAATCTGAACTAAAGGTCAAGGAAAGCCAGCATACAAACACCTCATGAGGCAGCGACAGAGATGCTCTTTGGCAGCAGGTCAAGAATACCTTATTGTGTTTTTCATATTGATAACAAGTAGAAGAAACTTGATTTATAAGCAGCGAAGAACTTTGTGTCTGTGTGTTCATATGGTAAGCCTGAACACAGTGTTTGAACAAAACATTTACAGCATCAGTGATTGTTTTGAATCACCAACAAGATAAAGTTCAGGTTGTTCGATCATATCACTGCATTATTACAATAGTTATACAATTAGTTACGTTGTCTATAATTGTCAGTCTACATTGTCTAATATACATTGTCTAGTATACATTTCCATACATTTCCATATGAATCAGTCATTTACAAATGACACTCAGAGAATTAACTTTATTTAGCTCACTTGTTTCTTTTTCAAGGTTATTGTTCTTTGTATGATTATGATTGACATGAACAGCATGCCGGTGAAATGACCATCAGAAACATCCCATGGGAAGCTTCCTCTCTGTGGGTTAAGACGTAAGAACACCTGGGGTTTGACTGTCACTCACTGTCTATAGGAGTGACAGAAAATCAAACGAGTCTTAGTGAAGCCTGCAGGAGTGCAAAGACATATGGCTTGAGGAGAGGTTAAGGGATTATATACAGTAGAAATATGTCATATATAGGTGAAAAACACATATAATAAACCTACTCTAGGATAAGACTGCCAACACAGGCGACATAACGTTTTAATTGGTTTTAAAGGCAATAAAACACCTTTTAAGGGTCATGTAGTAAAAAAAAAAATAAGAGTAACCAACTGTCCAGAATTCATTACATTTGTATTTGACAGATCAAACTTTCCTCTTTCCTTCTTTTCATAGGATCATTTGTCACTTTTCTACTGGCTATGTCTTCTTATTGTCCTCTTCTCCCACTGGATTCTGCAGCTCACCACCCAAATCAGATTCATTATTCCTTGACCACTGGCAGATTTGTCCATAAATGTTAATGTAAATTTAGAGAGAAATCCTGCTGAGAGATCAAACAATATATGTTGTCAATAGAGAGGCATTGTAACAAAGTATAAAACAGTTCCCACAACCCGCTGACATGAGGGGTTATCAATATTTTCTTCCTTTAGTCTCACAGCTGTGTTTGAGATAATGAAGTTTAAAAGCATGAACATGAAGTTTGTCTGTGTTACTGTGTGAGAGAGGCTACAAGCAGTGAGGAAGAGTCAACCTGACATCCAGTCTGTGGTCATTAAAAAGATGGGCTGTCCCCAGAGAACTTTCTGGGGAAGAACACACACACACACACACACACACACACACATTTACACGGGACTCTGTTAGGCTTTATGCTCCATTTTGGAGCCTAAGCTGACTGGAACCTGACTGGAAAATCATAGTTTTATTAAAGTGGGATCTTGTGCCTTTTTTTCCCAGTTACAAATGAACCCACAGTTAGCTGGTTTCAGGTCTGGTGTGTGTCCCTGTCATTTCTCTCCTGGTCTGAATTAAATTTTTAATTACTTAAGTGGTGCAGCAAATGCCAACTTTCATTTACTGAATATGTTTGAAGCCCTGTAAATGTATTTTTAATCAAAGAGTTCATTTTTCACTAATTGATGATCATAAAATAGTAATGATCAGAATTAGTTGGGGATAAAGTTTTATTGATGGGGAGTGTAACAGGTTAACACGCATCTGCTTCATCAGGCTTTTGTGAATGTGTCTGTTTTTCCCTTGGTCCAACAACAACAACAAGGCAGTTTGCATCACAGCGGCTGTTCCATTTCAAGGACTCATTCAAATGCAGCTGACGGACGCTAAGGGCGCCTTCGCAACCTAACACATCCCAAGATTCATTGCATGCCAGTGACAGCTGAACTTTTTTTTATATTTAAAATACAGCAGACTCCAAGCAGCTCTAGACTGTGTCCTTCAATAGATTTGGTCCCCCACACAGCTAAAGAAGTATCCAGGCAGAGAGGATGATCCTCATTTTACAAGGACATCGGAGCTTCCAGTGTGTCTGTCCTGCACAGAAAGAATCTATGATGGTACCCTGGATGTAATGTAAGCTACATTATATCTGACACATCAGCCTCCAGGCTTTGGCTCTGTCTGTGCCCGGATGACAGACACCAAGTATGAGAATATGAAAAGAAATGACACTATCTCTGACATGCAAAGAAAGGCTAGTGTTTATATCATCTCAATTTATAAGGTCTTTTTACAGAAACGACAACAATGTACAGAAATGTTTCTTTTTTATGATCACAAAATTTTTATTCTGAAGACCAACAAACATATAGATAGCACTGATGCATCTGAACATCTATCAACATCTTTTAAAATATACATTTGTTCTGTTTGCATGAAGAAAAAAACATTCTCTAATGAACAGGCTTAAAGATTTCAGTCCATTAGTTTCCATTAACCACAGCCTTCACTTCATTATATTCACCTGATTAGCTTCTAATCTAAATGATCCTTAAATATACTGTATAAAGTGACAGAAAAAGCATAAGAATTCATCACTGTAATACTCTGATGTATGATCCATTCATCTCAGTTGTTTGTTTTAGCTTTTAGGGAATTATCTTAACATTTTTTTAACAGGGTCATGTTGCTGGATTCCATTTAATAATAATCAGAAAACACATTTTATGCAAACACAACACTCTAGCAATATAGGTACACTATATTACAAAAAAAATGACACAGCCCAAAGCATTGTTTCTTCAGTTGATGATGGATATTACATTAAAATGCACATACTGTACCAATAAGTCACCAGTGTGTATTTCCTGGGGCTGTATTATAATTCTTCTTCACTCTGTCCTCCAGAACATGTAAAATAGAAGAGCTTAGGGAGGATGAAATCTATACAGTGCCTGATAAGAAAAACAGGTGAACACTCTCAGCAAAGTATGCAATACCACTACCAACAATGTACACTGCTGCTGTAGAAACCCTGGATTCAATAGCAAAAATGAAAACACACATATTCAAAACAGCCCCACAGATGCACTTTACAATATACAGTACATGCAAATCACAGTGTAAGAAGCATTTACTATATGCAAAGATATAGAGGTTTGGTGGCAGCATTGAGCTGCCAAAACAGTTTAACTGTGACAAATAGCAAGGCAAGGCATATTCTGAAATTACAAACAGGATACAGGAGACTCTCCCACAAAGCTGTACAAGCTGGTTCGTTCATCACAATTAAGCCACTTGAGTAAACAGTGTTCATGTGGAATTACATACAAAAAAGCGTATTACTTCAGCCACATGTTTTCATGACTGCACATTATGTATAATAAAAAAAACACACATGGACAAATGCCAACAGTCCTTCATCAACACAACACAGCATGAGATAACACATCAAAGCAACAAATGCTGAGGAATAGCATGCAACATGATTTTTCATGCTGTGCAAGAAAAAATGTTGTGCACATCTGTTTCAGCTCCTGTAGGTTGTGTTGTGTGCATCTGTTTGTTGTGTGGCCGTTTCAATTGAGCAGACACTTCAGGAAAAGTAAGAGCATCATGTTGCAGCTTATTTATGTACACAAAGATGCTGAGTTCTCAGCTGTTTTCGGGTGTTTATCCCCTGAATTTATTTTTTTAACCAAAACTGCAGACCTCTCCTGTAACAGGGTCCATATAAGACCATCTCCAAAACAAGAGCCTATACTTTGATCTCAAACAAACTCAATCTGAACACACAGATGCTTAGTGAGGTGCTCTAGGAGACACATTTTAATGTAGGAAAATAAAGTGTGATAAATGAAGCTTCAATGGAAGAGAGTTTTACATCATGAATACATGATATGAAAAAGACAGTAAATCATGTTGTGGATGGGACAATATGTGTTACAGTGATTAAGAGACAAATAATGATGTTTTGCCAACCAAACAGTTTCTGTGGCAAAACAGGGACTTCAAGTGATAGAAAACAGCAGGACTGAGCTATCCACCTTCTCTCTTCTTCCTCCTCCTCCTTCAGCTGGCCAGCTATCAGCTGGAGGGTTGAGCTGGGTCCTGCTCAAATTCTTTTTCCCATTAAAGGCGAGTTTTTCCTTGCCACTGTTTTCTTTTCCGTAAAGTGCTTGTTTGGGAAACAGTAATTGAGATAATGTGTCCAAAGTCTGATAGATGGTGGTTACATGTAGAGGTCTTCTAATAACTTCTGACAGCAGGAAGTGGTACAAGTAAAAGTGTGCCAGCAGGTATTGTAAGTAAGGAAACTTGTGATGTGTGTATTGTGAATGATCTTAACATGAATACGGAATCTTTATACTCTCATTAAGAAGAAGTGACTTGTGAATCTTATTACATTGATTTTAAAGAAGTCATCAAAAGCTTTTGTTTTTGGTTTTGAATACATTCATGTTACACAACACAAATGACCATAAAGTAATGTAGACAGGTTGTTCTGATGATTACTGAGAGCTGCTTCAGAAAAGGCACAAAAATGGGCGGCCATGTTTACCAAAATCATTCATGAGGTTTCACCAAAATGGTGAATTAACATTGCAATGCATTTAGAATGAGATGTGCATGTGTAAGTCCAGGGAACGGATTGGAGCCACAGAGAAAAGTGACAAGCTTATACAAAACCAGAGGAGTGGGCGGTTACTGTTCCTGTGGGGCTAACGAGGTGGAGCTGGAGGGGGTCGTCAAGGTGGTGATGGTGGTAGGTTCTGCTGCAGTTATCACATAGGTTACCATGGAGGCTGGAGTGGAGGTTACCATGGTAGTGGTTTGTACAATTTCTGGGAAATTTGAGGGAAACTGGCATGTTGGGGTGGAGCGGTGCAGGTCTGCTGCTGCTGCTGTGTGAGAGGTAGGCGAGCCCTGGGGGTGAGGAGAGATCTTCAGAAAAGAGAAGAAGAAAACGAAGTCAGCTTGTGCAAGTTTGTGTAGGTTATAGCTCTGCATACATGTATTGGTAAGCTCAATTACAGACAGAGCAAATGATCTTTTGTGCAGTTCCTCAAATGGCCACTTGAGGGTGACTCCAAAATCAAGTCAAAGACAGAGTCATTGAGTCATTGACTGTAAAAATAATGGACAAAGCTTCCCCACAGGCTCCTGAAGAGCTGTTTTGAAGCTCGGTGGGAGGTTCCCTAACGCTCTGACAGCCGCCATGTTTGCAACGTCACAGTCCAACAAACTGCCAAATACAGAGAAAGAGGGGGAGCGAGAGTGGAGCTGAGGTGGGCGGGCAGTCGCGGAAACGTGAAGCTCACGCTGTGATACGTCAACGGCCTGTCAGTCAAAGCAGTAACGCCCATAATTATGTGTAATATGCGTTTTGTACCCAGCTGTAAACATGTTTATTTATGCTGTTGGCAATTTTAACATGGGAGTCTATGGGAAATGACTCGCTTTTGGAGCCAGCCCCCTAGAGGCTGCGGGGTGAATTACATGTTTTAGCACTTCCGCATGGGCTTCAAGTGTGAGCCCCAGAGGTTGCCGCTTGATTTGAGTTCTGCACAAACACATTGTAGTCTATTTACTGTGCATTAATAAAGCTATCTTCTTACTTTCAGTAAATTAATTAAAGAAAAGCTGTTTTGGGACATTTTTCTGTCTCTCAGTCATTTTTTGACTTTTATTAAACCCGGCAAGGATGTTTAAAAAAGACACGATACTTGAAGCAAAACCTATGTTCGGAGAATTAGAACAGATTCATATATCAATAATTGAGCACTTGGACTCTAACATATAGCCTCCAGCTCTGTGACTTATGGAGGAAGTTATAGCTGTGATAACCTTGAACCAGCTGATAGAGCATAAGGAGATTCTCATCAGTGCCACTCTGTCAGTCTAATGCACCTCACGGGTGATCTAATTGGACAGAATGAAGCCCCACGGCACCCAGTGTGTCTGAGCATTTTCCTGCATTCATCAAATCCCTGTGTCACACATTTTCACTCCGGCATTGAGAATTTTTCTAATCATTGCCTTCACTGGGGAATTAATTCACCATCAGCCTTCAATTAGCTGCTCTCACAAACAGTGATGCTCAAACAACACCTGCCCGCTGATTCACAGTGAGTCACACATTGATGATGTAAGAAGCCTCTCTGTGCATTTTAGCCCAACACATACTGTGCTAGTGCTACTCTGCTTTTCTTCATTGTCTTTTAATGTAATGTTTTTTTCGACACGTCCGCACAAACACATTTGCATCACCTGGCTGCTCTGAGGATCATGGTACACCTGGTTCCGAGAGGACAGGAGAACACAGTCGTTCGCTGTTGTTTTCTCGCTGCGTGGGGCACTGGGGTCGCCATCATCTACACCATTGGCGGTGCACTTCATAATCCTCATGCACAGCACCTGCAAGACCATAATAACACACACATACACACACTTGAATTTTCTATAAAGGCTTTGAAGCCACAGCACAACTTTCCTTTCTTCTTCATCTTTCTGGTCTGACTACACTTTCACAAACACTTTTAACTTCTTCACTCTAAACCACAGGTTTACTGTGCAGTTGTGGATTGCTTTGGGGAAAAAAAGTCAGCTAAATGAATGCTGAATAAATTTAAATGCCATCATGATAAACTCCACAGATTATACAGCATTTAACAACCAGTAAAGTACAATTCAGAGAGAAGATTTACCTAATTTATGCAGCTTTTTTTCTGCAGTCTAGTATAATGCTGCTGTCTATTTTAAAACTAACCTCACTATATGTTTACATAGAGAGCAGCAGATCTGTGCCCTCCAGCAAGCAAAGGTTTAAGGGGACCGTTTTGCCTCTGAATATGTGAGATTGTTGGACTGACACAGATCTGTCATTTAAAAGAGTAAAGCTTGAACACAAAAGTCAGTGTTTTTGATTGCTTTCACTTTCACAAGACAATTTGGGTTGAAATAGACTCTTGTCACAATCTTAACCTTTGCTCATCCTCAAAATGATATTGACCTTCAGTGCAAGGTGCATGGTGTTGTTTTAATCACAGTATTTATGACAGTGAAGGCTACTTGACCCAGAGCTTTTTACTGTATCCGCCATGCTGTATAGAGCATTCTATAAATAACTACTTATTTCACCTCAGGTACTACTTGGTGCTACTTGGTTGTTGGCCAAGACCTCATCAGAGTGTAAATAGCATTGCTGGCTACTTGACACTTGGGTGCAAAGAGCATATTCACCTGAAAGATTGGATTTGAAATATAAAGTCGGCCTGCAGATCAGCTCTATCTTTTTAGAGATAGTTATTTGGTATTTTTTTATTTGACTTGTAGAAGGAAGCAGTTGTCACTATTCTGTTCTTATGTTGGGTTATACATCACACCTAAACATTTCCAGAACCCTGATCAAAG
>JAVQJX010015388.1:0-11139 GCA_036025115.1 Ambassis agassizii | reverse complement strand
TCAATATTTTTTGTTTTTACAAAGCAAACTATTACACAACCTATATTTAATAGTTATTAACAAATAACTAGAGGATTTTATTGTAATTCCATGATGCACTGGTCCTACTCTGCAGGCATTACAAAAGTGCCTTAAAAATCTTGTAAATAGTCATCTGTACTGTATTCTGTCAAGGTCAACCAGGAGAAAAAAATACATACAGTGTAGTTGAGCAGCAGCAGTAGAACACTTTGCCTGTTCAGATTAGGACTCTGTAGTTGCTCTGCTGCACACAGCTGACCAAACCTGGAACGAGAAGGACAGATATGGAGCTTCTGTTGAGTCATTTGTACACAATTCATAAATATTGTGTTGACTTGTTGCCAATGCTTAGTTTAAGGCAAACGTACATTATTTAACTCTACCTAAATTGTCTATTCTTTATAGATACAATCTCTATGATGGCAGTTTTGTTGTTTAAATATAATGAGTGTGAGTCTTCTGGGTTAGGCCTTTGTTTTCTTTATGTTCTTCATGTTTTACCTGCTGTAGATCCACCCACCCACCCACTCAAACACACTCACACCCATAAAGGCAGTCCTAGTGGTTTGGCATGCTAGAGGAAGAATATTAAACACACACTGCAGCACACAGACATGCAGATGCTGCCTGACTTCACCCCCATCCTCATCCTGTCACAACCACTGTACAGTTTATTCTCCAGCCCGCTATGTTTGCCATCATGAACAGCACTGACAGCTGCTCTGGCATCCTAATCTATCTGTCCTTATTATTAGTCTGTCTGTTCTCTTTCTGCTTCTACTCCTAACTTGACAAGCAAGTAGCGTGTGTGTTTTAATTTCCCCTTATTTACATAAAGGAACGGCAGCTCATGTTAAACTTGTCTGTGTTCATGACAGGGCAGTGTCTTGTATTTGTGACTGCAGGTGTCCCCCCACCCCACCCTAATGCCTCGAATGTTTTACTGCGGTAACATTTTCTCTCCTGTCTGCCTACACACCCTTCAGTTACTGCGGCAAACCTTTATGATTCATCATCTGGTATTTCTTAGCCCATTCCAAGTATTTGGGAAGTGGTTTAAAGATGCTACCCATCCTCTGAGAACACAAAGTCAGACAGACATCTTTTGAAGTTGTTTTATGCATTCAGATGGGTACCGATTTTAGTGCCTCAGGTTCAACTGATTCAGTTTCTGAAAAGGGTTTTTGAAGTGCCAGGCACTGCCCCTTTAGCTACTACCAGTCAAGTTAAAAGAAAGAAAGTGCCACTATTGGGCCTTGTTCAGTTGTTCACAGACAAGCAAATCTGTTGATTTTCTCAGAGTACAATGTCGATAAGTTGTCTTCAGACAAATGGTCTTAGGAATCGGAGGCTGTAACAAGAGCGGTTTGTTGGTGCTACAGTGGATCTGACTCTCTAAATAGCTCTTGTGTGGGCCCTTTCAAAAATTTAGAATAATAACTCCAGTCACCCAAAAGGGAAAAGGCAAGGTCTGTCCTTCCCAGAGATTATGGTGGGAAGAATCAATGACTTCCTCCATATTTCTCCCTCAAGGGACATTGGGACAAAGTCTCACTGGTATTAATAGTAGTCCTCAGATAAGCCGGCCAGAACTCTGCGTTGTGGTGTCACAGCCTATCGTCACATTGTTGCAAGAACCTCTTGTTACAGTATCAAAGACCTCTCATGGAATATACATTTCCTCTCCTTCCTGTTTTTGTTCAGCTCCCTGCGCTTCACTGTACATCACAAAATTCTGACCGTACAAAAAGAGGCACTTGAGTGTTCCAGTCAAGTGTTCAGTAGACACTTGACACTTCAGCTTTCTGTTTAGAGTGTGATGCTGCCCACTGCCCTAGAGCTGTGTCACTACTGGTATCGTAAAATACTGAGAGCAAAGGTGATATCCCTCTCGCACTGACAAGGCCGTTAATCTGAATGGTAAGCTGTATGTCTGCCTCTAGGCCAGATGAGCCATTCACCCTGACACATTGGTCACAAAACAGGCTGTAAATGCTGCTTTTCAATTATCTCATTGTTTCTGAAAGCACAGGAAACATCATGTAACACTTGAATATATAGTCAACAAAAAAAGAGAATTGTGTAAGGAGAAGGTTGTGTAAAACATTTGTAAAGGCCACTACAAAGACAGGAGTGGAAAACACACTGATATATTCATTGACTTTTTGTTTGTTTTTTAAATTCTCAAAGAGATTTTTTTTCTTAATTCTCAGCTGGTTTGATAGCTTAAATGCCCCAAATAGGTTCTGTGAAAGGAGAGCATGGGAAAAATAGCTGCCGTTGTGGAAACTGCTGGGAAAAGACTCAGTTCTCATTGGTAGCAGTGCAGGGCATTGTGGGATGTGAGAGACTCTGTTTTGCTCCCTGTGAGAAGGAGAAAACATGGAAACATGGGCACAAAAAAACACAATTATTAGACTATTAGACTAAGCAGAACTAACTGCAGTTAATGTTCTGTTGGCTCAACTTCACTCAACGATGGGAAGATGACAAATGGATGCTTAGTGACAATGGCTGTATGTGTGACAAGGTACGCTGGGTAGTTGTACTCTTCACTTGTTTGCTGCAGCCGATTTAAAATCCCCTGACGTCAGCACAAGCCGTGGTGGCCTGCATACCGACATACCAAGTTGATGGTTGCCAGCCCATTAGCGGGGCCCTAGTGGTGGAGCCCACCCAGGACTGCCAAGCCTCTCCTGCCCACCTTCTGCCTTCCTGCCCTGCCCTGGCTCTGGATCAGAGGCAGGCCGCACGTCGGGGGACAGGGCTAATGATGGCCGTAGCGATGCCATCCCTTTCAAGCCCCAACCCAAGAGTACAATTTTGGCTAATGCTATTTCCTGCAGATAAGATGCAAACAAGCTCCCTTTACTTCTTTTTCCTCATCAGAGGTTTGGGAGGTAAAGGGAGGGTTAGCAGTGGCAAAAACACAGTACGTGTTTCAGTCCATTCTCTGGTATCATCAGCTGGTTGGGGTCCAGTATAGCTATTATCACATTAGAATCGTTTAATCCAGAAAGGTGATGTGTAAGATAGAGTCAATGGAATGAAACTAGTTATCTGTATCAAAGCATTTTGCTTCCATCAGTCCCTTAAGTGGCTTAATGAAGGCTGCGTAACGTGATTATTTTACTCACCCAAGACTTTCTAAATTGTTTCCAGCTTAAAGCAAGATTGTCTGAGATATTCATGCTGGATGGAAATGTTTTTCAGTTCTGTGGTTACACAGTGTTGTGTTGTCGAAAACTGGAAAAAAAAATCAACGTTTGACAGAGTTTTATGTAAAATTCCAGATTTAAACCAATCATTATTTCACATGCATACAAAAATTATTGAACTCCTCTTTGGGGACAAAATCTAACATATTTTGGACAAGCAAAATTACATGTATGTATGTACCAAGGATATTAATGAGGAACATTTAATCTGTCACCGGCTATATCATGGCATCAAGTAAACAAAGGTAATTCAATGTGAATTTTATATATAAGCAGACTGATCATTACATTTACAATCATTAAGAGATTGATTCTTCTTGCTGTTTTTCCACAGGGTGCAGGAGTGGTCACCCTTTTGTTGTTGTCTTACAAATCTGGTACAGGTGATGAGTTTCATCCTTTTTGTGATAAGACTGAGCTTCTTTGTCGGCTCCATTTCTCCCCTTTTTCTCTGATGCTTCTGACAGATCTGTACATCATCTCATGAATATCAAAACCATAACATGTAAATGGTATCGGCAGAAGAATCTATGAGTTAATCAGATGAGGAAAAATACAGTCAATGTGTTTCCTCTCTGAAGAATGTACGTCATAAAAACATGCCAGCTGTGTACAGTGAGTCTGTGATTGTGGATCCTCTTGGCATTTGGTATTATCTCTCCGCCTGTCTCTTCCTCGCTCTCTCTCTCTCTCTCTGTCGAGGACAACATTGTCGTCAGAGGGGATGCGTGATGGCTGGCAGGCTCTGAGCTAAGCGTGCACATCTGTCCACGTGCCCCTCTGATCCCAATCATTCATAAATTCAGCCAGAGAGATTTGTATCCGCCATCCGCCCTGCAGTGTCTCTTATCTGTGTCCCCCACCTCCCTTTGACTATTAAGAAGGAATGAGATGTCACAGAACACACACAAACATGTTGTCTGATGCTGATGACAGCTGTTTGTCTTCCATCGTTCGGTTTATTTCTGTTTCACTTAAGTAACCTTCTATGTGAAATGTTTCTTTAAGACTTCAGCCATCCCTCCTGCCTAGTTTCATTTTCTTAGCTCCTCATTTTCTCTATAGTTTCTCACCATTCCTCCCTGTCCCCTGGCCAGAAGAAAAGCAATGAAATTTCCCCTTCAGTCATTTAGCCCAGATTCCACACTGCAGGCAAGCAGGCAGGCAGTGTAGAGACTGTAACTTACCAGAATGTAAATAGAGCACTGTTTTTCACATTACTTCACCACTTATTTTTAGTAGCTGAACAAGAGCAAGCAAGGGTGTGCCTTTTCAAGCCCCAACTGTTAGTCTTATCAGCTGAATACACAGAAAAAAAGAGAAAATTATAAGTCAAACAATAATGACCCAATACAGGAAGTGATGTGTTGATTTATGGTTTAAGTTTTAACTGTAACTGGCAGACAATACTGGAGCCACTTTTTTTAAACATAAGGAAAGAATGCTGTCTTACTGCCTCATTTTTTTCTCTCTCTCCTTCCTTTTAAATTGTTTAACGTTATGTTTGTGCAACCTCAGCAACACAATAAGTTTGCATCTTTTTGATTTTTCAAGGTGACACAATTAAGATTCATGCAATGCATACGTTATTTTCAGCATTGGGGATAGTGGCTGTGTCTCCCTGCCTTTGTGCATGGCGGTGTTCCTCTCCTCACACTAGGAAATGTCTTTTTCCAACACATTCTCTGAAGTACTTAATTCCTCCTTCCTCTCAAGGGAGAAAACCAAAAGCAAAAGTGATTAGTTGCTGGCAATTTTTAGCAACATTTTAGCATTTTCTGTCCTCTACACACAAAAAAATATTAATGTCTTATATTGAATTGACTGCATTTTATCAACGATTGCAGCACTTGCATCTCAGAAAGGTTCATGACTGTAAATCACAAAAATGTGCAAATAAGGTGATGTTTGAGGTTGTTCTCATGCTGCATAGATGAGCTCCTGTTTCCTTAGATCAGCACGGGTAACAAACTTTGTACACGCTTAAAAATGATGAAACACAATCTATGCTGAAGTGTCTGTAGAGGTTATATGGAGGTGCTGTGTTCGGTGGAGTCGCTGAACATGATGACTCAGTTTAATTTCCACTGACTTAAGCTGTCACTCTCTGATGAACAGTGAACTCAGAAGCACTGAGTCACACATACACCACACAAACGCATGCACACGCCATCTAATGTCCCTAACAGGCTTACGGGCAAGCTAGAATTACTTGCTGAATGTTTTAAATTGAGCCATCCATAAATACAGCATAACACAGCTCTCCTTCTCTGTGATGATCTTGGTACATAGCCATAGATACACAGACACACACACACACACTTGTGCTTGGCCTTGTCCCTGTCCAAACAGCCCTTCTATAGTGAGAGGCTCCAATGGAGTGGATCAGCTCCAGCTAAGACACCCTTTCACACTTCCTCCCTCTCTTTCTCAAAAACCCTCCCTCCTGTGTGACCGCAGGGCCTTCCTTCCTTCCTCCTGACACAGAGGGCCTGGGGGAGTCGCAGAGGAGTCAGGATGGCCGGATGTGCTCTGATCAAGCACACGGACAGACAGACAAACTGACTGACAAGGAACAGACAGGCAAACCGGAGGATGCTGCTGCTACTGTGGACCTTGGGCTTGGTTTTCCCATCCGGTGCTACAAGGAGAATGACATCATTCCTGTTTTGATAGGACAGCAGGAAAGTAGAGGGAGATGGAGGGAAGCGGAATGTGAGGGTGACAATGTGCAGTAGTGTTTGGACACAAAAGGAAACACTGCTGATGAGAAAAATCAGGAGATTTTTTTTATTATTATTATTTTCATAGCTCCTCTTAATTAAAGTACATAAATGCGTCAGACTCAAACACAGAGTGTTAGGTTGCAGGGTTAGCAGGTGCACAGCCTGCGTCTCACACAGGAAGAGCCCTCTATATCTATACAGTGTACAGCAGCTCTGTACCTACTCATATAGCGAGACCCACAGGATCTCTATTCTTTCACAGCATTTCTCAGTGCAATTTATCTCCTCTGCAAGACAGCCATTTCCTTTGCCATTCTCTTGGGGAAGAAAAGAAAAGAAGTAGCCTATGAAGGAGAAGGAGAGAAAAACCAAATAAAAGAAAGAAGGGAAACATGGAGGATCACAACAATAGCAACCTTGCTTCTTTTCACTCCTCCATTTTTTCTGTTTGTTTCTTGGAAGCGGTTACAGTTAGTGGCAGCTGTGCTTTGTTGCTGCTGCTGTTGTACAGTGCACACTACTTCAGAGAAGTCAACCTCACTGCACTCCATCCATCCACCCCATTGAACTGCCAGGTCTGGTAATCAATTCTGAGCCTTGTGCTGTCACTGTGGGCTTCTGCGCACAGCAGCTGGCTGCAGGAAGACAAGCGCTCTTCCACAGTCCTTCCAAAGATCAGCTGCACCCAGCTGTCTAGCAGCAGCCTCACTATTCAGAGTGCTGCTGCTGCTGGTAAGGGAGGCCTCTTTCACTGCTGTTTGGAGTCCCCTTCACCATACTTTCTTTTTCACTTCTTCTGTCCTAAATTTTCAACTGTACAGACACATCCGCCCCTTGTGCTGCACAGCAGGCCTCGTATGTCTGTCTGAGCTGGCTTTCTGTCTTTCTTTTTCTTTCTTCCCAAGTTAAATTGTCCATCTGTCTCTGTATTTAGCGACTTTTAGTCCACTATTTTCATCTTGCTTTGCTCTCTCCCAGCCATTCTCCTCCTGTCTTCATGCTGGGTTCTTAGATTAACTTTCCTTCTTTTTTTTGCCCGTTGTAGTCTTTCTTTCTATTACCTCCATCCATGTCCCTTCTGTCTCTCTGTTTTGGTACCCATTCCTCTTTTCCTTCTTTGTTGGCTGCCATGTCTCAGTTTCTCCACTCCTTTCTCTGCAGTTCTGTCCCCTTTTTTGCCACTCACTCTTATTTCCGCACAATTTCCATCTCATTCTTTGTCACTCTGCTGCAATCTAAACTATGCCCCCTTTTTTCCAAACGTCACAATACTGTATCTTTTCTTCCCTCTTTTCTTTAGAGTAACTTCTTTTTCTGTCCCCCTTTCTGCTGTATTTTTTTCACAGGTGTCTGTAAGGCGGGGATTTACATTTTCTCAGGACAGGCAGCCCGTGGAGAGAGGCCTGCTGGCAGATCAAAGGCCCCGGCTGTAAAACGATCTGAAAGAGTCCGGCATTAGCATCCATCAGGGTACCTTGAAAGCTCCCTGATCAGCCGAGAGGGAAGCTGAGGGCCCCCCAAAGTGAAAGCCCAGTCTGGAGAGGGATGATGGAGGGGAGGGTTGAGAGAGGGTGGAGAGAGAGTAGGAAGGGAGGAAAGGGGAAGAAATTTCCCATAAAAAGCTGCAAATGTTGTGATTTCTCTGTTGGATTCATCTTTTAACTCTTCCTCTCTCTTTTTAACTTCATCCTTACTGACTTGGGGCTGAGAAATCTCCATTTGTGCATCATCCCACCAAATCCCAGACTTTTACTACTCTACATCTATATCTGGTTTGGCAATGGAAGTAGAGCGAAGGATGGATTTGCTCATGTATTGTGATCCGAACAGAGAGAAGAGTGTGATTCTTTTAATACAACAAGCATGATTCACAGTCTTGAAATGGTACTTGACATGTATGATAGGGTCCAAGATTCGACCTGCATTCCTGGTGTGTTGCGGTACTTTGGTGTTTGTCTTTTTCAATAACAGAAGTACATAGAATGTAAATCTGCTTCCTTCAGGCTGTTTTGATAGAATTCTCACAAGAAACAAGGGTTATATGCACCAATGCTACTGAATACCAAGCACTTTGTTTATTTATCAGGTTACCTCTGTTTTTAGGTTCTAAGTCAGAATGTCCACACAGGGTTCCCAGTTCCCAGGCCATTTGATAAGATGAAATAGCTCTCATCATCGTTTGCATGTCTGATTGACTTTAATTTAGTCATTTGCCTGTATACTGCCTATGCTGCCCAGGATGCATGCCAATATTGTGCCCAATCAGACTGTATGCACTATAAGTGTGGTGAGCATGTGCCATAATAACAAACTAGATGCTTGTGTTTTTTGGGGGGAAGAAGTCGTGTGAGGAAAATTTCAAGGGACAATACAGTTTTTATTCCTTAATGCTGGGTGCATCTGAAGAATCATTTTTGTCTTGATACATTGTGTACAAGAAGTATTTTCTGCCATGGGAGCCCAGTTTGTTTTAGGGCGGAGACCCTACCCGACATAACAGACTGTCTTGTGCACTCAGTTGGTCCAGGTTGGGACACCCATGGTCAACTATTAATCAATCAGAACTTGGTTAGGTTTCTTACTCACAGTAGACCAACACCATTTTCCATTGGTCCTAGTCCAGTTTGGATTATTGCTGAACTGGTTTCCTAAAGAATTGTGAGAATTTTGCACGAGTAGTCCAAAACACAGGTTTAAGGGGTGTTTACAGGAACATAATTGGCTGAGAAATGGTTAAGGTATAAACGGTTCAGATCTCTGATATTAAAGTTAAGTCCAAGAGAATAAATGGCATCTTAAAATGGGATATTTTTGGGGATCTTTTCTGGATCCTATAGTGTATACATCTCCATACAAAAAATATTTATGAAATGCTATAATACCTGCTTACAAATATGAACACACACTCAAAGAAAATACATCATGCATGCATAATATGTCCCATATAATATGGATGCATAATATGTCCCACATAGGATCACCCAAACACACACACGCACACTTCCTGGTTGTGTGTGTAGTGCAGCTTGCTCACACGTGTGGAGCCTACTGTGTGCAGGGCCAGGGCTGCATGCCACTGTCTCAGCTCAGTAATGGATGTCCCGTTTGTTGCATGCACACACACACACACACACAGATAGACAGACAGACAGTGGTGGGGCTCAGTTTGGCCGTCCTGTCCACCCGAGGATGAGTTCCTCCTCTGTTTAGGGAAAAGGATGTGATCTCACTCGTTAAAAATCCAACCTATGTCGCTTGCCACTCATGACTTAATCCAGGCTTCTCCTTTGTGCAAGCGCCCTCCCCTTCCCCTCTTCTCCGCTTACTTTCTCTTCTCTTTCTGGCCCTTCCTGTATCTCTTGTGCCTATCTGTGCTTTATTTTCATGCTGTTACATTATGAGTGAGACTTGCAGATTCATCAAAAAACTGAAGAAACAAATCATATATTACATAATGATTTCTGATGACTTTTTTAACAGATTGTGTAGATTGGTTGAGAAAGAATCTGTAACTAACAGCTGTGCTCAGAAAAGTATGTTTATTTTTTTATATAGAAACTGATATTTGGGTGAATATGCATGAATGTAGCCATTAAGTGAGCATATTATTTCTCACCTGGTTGATACTCTGGAACAATCTGGGGAAGGGTGGCAATCTCTGCTTTTATAACATTTTTTGCTTTAAATAAAAGGTGTAGTTTGTCGTAGACATGGAGTGGTGTGGTGAACACATGCAGAAAGAATGAACAAAAAAGGCTTGCATTGACCATTGCAGATGACTATCCAATCTGCACCATGACATTTACATAAAGACAGAGAAAACACAAAAACAGCTGAAACCTAGAGCAAAAATCAGACGTGTAAAGGTCTCTAAAGCCTCGTTTCCACCAAGCAGTATGGTACAGTTCAGGTCAGTTTTGTACGCAATTATCTGTGTTTCCATGGTAAAAACTTGTGAAGCGTACCCAAATATATATAAGCGTACCTAACTTTAGTGGTTTTTGGCAGCTTTCTGTTGGGGTACTGGTTTGTGGTACAGTTTAAAGACACGCCCACTGCTGTTCAATTGGTCGAGAACTGTCGTCACCGTGCACGTGAGATAACGTCTACAATACAAACACAAAGGTGGCATTTTTAAAGATTAAGAAGTGATTCGTGATTGAGTTCAAGACTGTGCAGAGGGTACACAAACCGTACTGAACTGTACCAAACCTTTCCGTGATGCACCATACTGCTCAAAGCAAATACTGTATATTAAAACATGGTGACACATTTTGTTCTTTCTTTAAAACGTTTGCACTGTATCCATTAACCAAATTAACACATGCCATTGTGCATAAACAAAAGCTACACATTCAAAAAAACAAATAACAGACAAGCTAAACTCAAAGTGGCCACTGTGTGTTTGAAGTGTCTAGCCCCACATCTTTGTTATTGTGTTACTGAAAGACCAAGCATGTGCCTCAGCTGCCGCCTTGCTCCCTGTTAATGATTGGTTTGTTGGTCTGTGGTATCCCCAATTCAATCACTTCCTCCCTGTTTTTCCACTGAAAAACACACCAACAGCAAGACAACCGAAGTATTTTTTAGGAATAGGGTGTAAGCATGCAGAAGCACGAAACTACATGTGCTGCATAATGGCAACATTCAGACATAGTTAAAAGTTTTTGTTTTTTTTTACTTCAGCATTCCCATGTGCTTCCAGTAGATTTGTCCACAACGCCCACTACAGAGTCAGACAGCAATAGCATCTCCCACAAGTAGGTACAAATTACTTGTTGCAGTAGACAGTACAGTATACACACACAAACACACAGCTGCAAAGGTGATCGCACACAGTTCGGCAATGGAAACATTTCTGAGCCCCCTTAATTCTGTGTGCGTGTTTCTGTGTGTGTCTTTTAATTGGCATATGTGTTGAAGTAAATGGTCATACACAGTATGTTCAAATAAAATAAACAGCTATAATCTCCCGCCAACTTTAACAACAGATTGTGCATCTGTTACTGTTTTTAAGCCACCTCACTGTGTGGGACTCTTGTTTCCACTTCAACATGTTCCTCTGGCTTTCCTGTTCATAAACATACATTTTATGGTCAACATATGCACACTTTTCTCAGGATTGTGTTGATGCTTTTCATTAGGCCAGCATATGTATATATAAATATATAGTA
>JAVQJX010015366.1:0-14452 GCA_036025115.1 Ambassis agassizii | reverse complement strand
ACAGCAGAAAGATGGAGGAGCAGAGACGCCCCCTGCTGGAGGCCTGAGGTATTACACTGAAGTCTGAGAGTCAGAGAGACTGAAACAGTCTGTTCACACAAACACACAAACAACCAACACACTTTGATCAGAAGAACACGAGAAGGTTTTAATATTTAATAATCTACAGATCCTTCATCATCATCATCATCATCCTCTGTGAGGGGCGTGGCCTTCAGTCAGAGCTCAGCTGCAGACAGGTGAGCTGCAGAGGACGAGTCAGTCTGCTCATGAAGTCTCTGTCTGCTCGACTGAACCTGCGCACATCTGAGACACACACAGTGAAACACACACACAATGAAACACACATACTGTGAACACTCTGAATCTGTGTGTGTGTGTGTGTGTGTTACCGTGTGACGTGTGTGTGTGTGTTACCGTGTGACGTGTGTGTGTTACCGTGTGACGTGTGGCTGCGCTGCTTCCTGCAGGTGAGTGACAGCGGCCGACACACAGCACTGCTGCTGCACCAACACAACAGGAAGTGCAGCAGAGGCTCCTCAGAGTCACAGACCTACAACACACACACAGGTCAGAGTGTGAACAGCTGACAGGCGAGCGACAGACACACACTGACCGAGCTCCGCCCCCGAGGGAACGCTCTGACGTGACCTTTGACCCTGAGCGCTCTCTGAAGCCCCGCCCACTGAGAATCAGCCAATCCCAGCAGAGGACGAACCAGAGCACCCGAGAACCAGACGTGAGCCTCACCTGTCCCGTCATCGATCACCAGCCTGATCAATACATCAGAAACATGATCAGCTGACACACAGCACGATCAATAAGTCCATCAATGTCCATCAACTGATTTGAAACCTTTTCTTACTTTGCTGTGGACTGAAAGACGGACGAGGACGAACGACACCGAGGACTGCTGCAGCTCTGAGAGAGAGAGAGAGAACACAGGAATAAATATACTTTATTCAGATTTACTAATCTACAACTTTATTGTACATTTCTACATTTACAGTGTACAGTGTGTACAGTGTGTACAGTGTGTGTGTGTACAGTGTGTGTACAGTGTGTGTGTACAGTGTGTGTACAGTGTGTGTGTACAGTGTGTGTACAGTGTGTGTGTGTGTGTGTGTGTGTACCTGTGTGTACAGACTGCCGCACACTGAGCAGCTCCACTGCAGCTGCAGGAACAGGAAACACACCACATGACCTTTGACCTGACCCATAATGCAACTCTGCTCTGAGCCCAGAGCCCACTGACCCAGATGCATGATGGGAACAGGAGGACGGACAGAGCTGAAACACACACACACACACACACACAGAGAGTTAACAGACTGAACAGACAGATGTGAGGAAGTTATTGATCAGTGTGTTACCTCGTGTCTCCCAGTGAGGTCACAGTGATGGAGCTGACAGGTAAGAAGGAGCAGTACACACTTCCTGTCCTGAAACACACACACACACACAGAGGACACAGTGTGTGTGACAGCAGATCAGTGTGTAACAAACACACACACACCTTTACCTGGACATCCTCCTCTGGAAAGCAGACAGCAGCAACCTGTTGCCTGGCAACAGACCAGGAGGGTACGGAGAGTGACTCAAGTCCAGGTACACCTGGAGGCTCCGCCCACTTTGATCACACAGAGTGAGACGCACTCCTGAACACACAACACAAAAAACACACACACACACACACACACAAACAGAGGATTCAAATGAAGCTGAGATTAGAACTGTGTGTGTGTGTGTGTAACACCTGTGTGCGCGCGTGTGTGTGTGTAACACCTGTGTGTGTGTGTGTGTGTGTGTGTGTGAGTGTGTGTAACACCTGTGTGTGTGTGTGTGTGTGTGTGTGTGTGTGTGTGTGTGTGTGTGTGTGTGTAACACCTGTGTGTGTGCTCTCCGTGGTCCTGTCACTCAGGCTGATCCTCTCAGACACCAGACCTTGGAAACTCACCAAGTCTGACCTGAACACACAGACACACACAGATCAATATTCATTATTGATCAGACTCTCAGAGACGATCAGCTGATCAGTTTACCTGCAGTCTGAAACCTCAGAGACAGAGAGGACTGTGGGTGAGACAGCCTGGAGAGAGACAGAGACAGTGAGGACACTGTGTGTGTGTGTGTGTGTCAGTGACTCTCACAGTGTGTAACGGTGCGTACCTGTCTGCAGGTGAGCAGCTGCAGGGGGCGTGTCAGAGTGTGGAACCTCCAATCAGATCTGACCTGCAGGGTGGGGTCAGTGTGGAGCTGCACGCCGCTCCGCCCTGAAACCTCACAGCCAATCAGAGCCCCAGCGTCCTGCAGAGACACGGACCAATCAGCTCTGCACAGAGACAGGTGAGGCGTTGGCCCCGCCCCTCAGTGACATCACAGAGCTGTACCTGAGCAGCAGTGACTCTGTACAAGCAGCCCGGCTGGAGGACAGGAAACCACCGAGCGGAGCCTCCAGAGAACAGCAGCACCACCTGCACACACAGGGTCATGTGACCAGATCACAGCTGCATCATGGGAAACACTGTGTGTCTCACCTTGTCCTCCCCCTGTCTCTCCGTCTCTCTGTCCATCATTGGTCTGTTCTTCGGCTCCTGTCCCCAGCTGACCACTGGACCAATGACAGCAGCTCTCACTGAGAAGCACAGGATAAGCCCCGCCTCCTCCGTCTTTAACCCCATGTTCCTCCAGGCCACGCCCTCCTTCTGCTCCACCCTGATCACTATGGAGACGCAGGGCCGGGTTACCATGGACACAGAGTCTGACTCTTCTTCTTCTTCTCTGTGTTTCCTCGCTGTGACGTCACTCTCTGATGACTCCGCCCTCTGCCTCAGGTGTGTCACCATGGCAACAGAAGGACTGAGGACGTGAACGTGGTCCAGAGAAAACTGTAAATAAACCCTGTTGAAAACACACACAGTGTTAATGTGTGTGATATAAGCAGTGTGTGTGTGTGTGTGAGAGTGTGTGCGTGTGTGTACCTGGACTGTTTGTGTGTGATGAACTTGTCCTGGTCCAGGTGTTGGTAGGAAGGGAAGTCAGATTTAAGGAATCTCTCCACGACCATCGTGAACTGCAGGACACACACCAGACAGCCTGAAACACACACACACAGACACACACACACACACACACACACACACACAGATGAACAGACTGGACTCCGTCACTCTTTTCTGCAGCTTCTCTCTGAACTCACCGATCCAGGCGGTGTTAAACGTGGACGTCTGTCCCCCCTCGTCCTCCTCGCTGGTTTCCGTGGTGACGCAGGCCACAGCTCCTGTCCCGTCTCTGAGCTGCAGGGTGTGTTTGAGCTCAGATGTCTGTGATGGAAGCTCCAACACTCCCACTAACAGCAGGGGGCGCCGTCTGAAGGAGGACACAGAGACAGACTGACGCCGATCCTCAGGACAGACCATCGTCTCACCCACTCTGCAGATTTAAGACTACCTGAGACTGTCTCCAGTCTGTGGGTCAGAAGACAGAGTCCTGCAGGACCAGGACAGCGCCGAGTTCAGCTGGGATCGAGTCATACTGGGTCCATCAGGGGGCAGCAGAGAGCTCAGAGACACCGAGGACCAGGAGTCCAACTGCAGAGACTGACAGAGCTCCGAAACACTGAGGTACTGATGGACAGCAGGGTCCACGCTGTACTGCAGAGACACAGAGACAGAGGACACTGAAGAGACACAGAGACACTGCAGAGACACAGAGACAGAGGACACTGCAGAGACACAGAGACAGAGGACACTGCAGAGACACAGAGACACTACAGAGACACAGAGACACTGCAGAGACACAGAGACACTGCAGAGACACAGAGACACTACAGAGACACAGAGACACTACAGAGACACAGAGACACTGCAGAGAGACAGAGAGACACTGCAGAGAGACACTGCAGAGACAGAGGACACTGCAGAGACACAGAGGACACTGCAGAGACACAGAGACAGAGGACACTACAGAGACAGAGAGACACTGCAGGGACAGAGAGACACTGCAGAGACACAGAGACACTGCAGAGACAGAGAGACACTACAGAGACACAGAGGACACTGCAGAGACACAGAGACAGACGGCACTGCAGAAACAGACACACAGAGGACACTGCAGAGACACAGAGACAGAGAGACACTGCAGGGACAGAGAGACACTGCAGAGACACAGAGACAGAGGACACTACAGAGACACAGAGACAGTGCTCAGATGTTCGGGGGTCCAGACCGTCCAGTCTACCTGCGTCAAAGGACACCTGTGAGGCTCATCCAGCATCTCTGAATAGATGTCCCTCCGTCTTTGTCCTCGTCGTCTCCACAGAGTCTCCATGAGCTTCCAGGACAACACGCACACACACTGCTGCTTCAGGACAGCGGGGACGAGGCTGAGACGGGGACAGGTGGACACTTTGATCAGAGACACACACAGGCTGCAGCCGATCAGCGGGCTCACACGGAGCTCACCTGTGTGCGAGCCGTGAGCTCAGGTGACACGCCCACAGGTACTCGGACACGCCCGTGTTTTTCTGCAGCAGTAACCGTGGCAACACTCCATCACCGGGGCAGCGGGAGGAGGGCAGAGCTCCGCCCACTCTGCTGAAGGCCGTGACCCTCAGGCTGGAGCGCAGGCAGGCGCAAAGCATGCTGGGAGGGAAGTCAGGACAGGGCCGATACAGGAAGTGAACGTGGTGGAGCTGTGGGAGACGAGCCAATCAAAACACAGCTCAGGGAAACAATACATGATGATGTCATAGTGTCTGTCCAATCAGAGACTCACCTCCACTCTGTCTCCCACTCTCAGTGTCCTCCTCACCGTCGGCTGATAGGACAGACACAGGCCCACCTTCCCATCAATCACGTAGAGCCCCGCCCCCTCGCTCACCACCGCGCTCACCGTGCCCTATCAGGACGAGGCAGGTAAACACTCTGACCTCTGATTGGCTGCTGCTCTGTGTCACAGCGACCTCACCTGGTAACTGATGACTCTGGACTGTTTCATCCTCACAGCTGATTGGACGGCGTCTCCCTCAGGCTCCGCCCCCTCGCAGACCTCCTCATGCTGAGACACCTTCAGCTCGGTGTGTGTGTCTGCCTCAGGTGTGTGTTCCTGTGTGTAGTTGTGTATTTCAGAGTGCTCAGTCGCACACAGGATGTTGTTTCCTCTCCAGCCTCGCAGGACACACACACGCAGATCAGTCACACACACACTCTGTCCCACACACACACACTGAGACCACCACAACCTGCTGCTGTCCTGCAGAGACACACACCTCCTCTTCATCATCATCTGCTGTCGTCATGGAAACCCTCCAAACACACCCGCCCAGGTGTTTCCTACCTTTATGAGGACAGGAAGTGTGTGTGAGCCGTCCGTCAGTGTGAAGCAGAAGAACGTTGTTCCTGCGACGTCCAGCAGGGGGCAGACTGACCCCACCTGTCCCCACACACACACCCGCTGACCTTTGACCCTGAGATGGACAGACACGTCAGACTGAGCTCAGTAATACAGATGGAGGTTAGAGGTCATGTGACTCACCTGTTACACAGAAACGCCGCAGCCTCTCTGACTCCCACTGCCCTGCTAAGCCCCGCCCCCTCTCCACCACCTACAGCCACTTCCTGCTCAGGACGAGGACACAGCAGGACAGGAGGACCAATCAGCTCCACGCAGCCTGCAGGCCCGTCAGCATCCTGCCCTGTGGCATCATGGGGGATGTAGTTCCAGTGCGGGAGGAAGACGGGACGATTCATCCAGAGAGGAGACGGAGACAGACACTGCAGGGACAGACAGGTGGGACACAGGTGGACAGGTGAGTGTCCAAAGGTCAGAGGACGGACGCGTGTCTGAGACAAGCGGGACGCTCCCTGACTCACCTCACACCTGACGCTGCCGCTGCCGTCCGTCAGCCTCCACTCTCCACCACGCCCTGCTCTCAGGCAGCCAATCAGCAGCAGGTTGACCCGCGGCAGAGCGCGCTGCCCGGGCACAGACAGCTCCGCCTCCCTCGCCCACGCTCGCTGCTGATTGGTGCTCCAGGACAGGTTACTAACACAGGCCAGGTGCTGCTGGGACACGAGCTCAGAGACAGACAGCAGCCTGAGGACAGAGACGGGGACACGAAGGGACAGACGGACCTGCTGTGAGTCACATGACCTCTGATGGTGATGATGTCAGCAGGCTGAGACTCACCTGTAGCTGACAGGTAAACTGTGAGCGACGCACATCTGCTCCTGGATCCTCTGCAACACACACACAGTGAGGAGACACACACTGTGCTCACAGGACACGCCTGAAACACAACAACATCTTCATCATGAGACTACACACACACACACACACACACACACACATCAGGGCTCTTAATGAATCCGGTGAGGCTGTATCTGATTGGCTGACTCACCTGTCACTGACTCGTCAGCTGTGTGGGGGGCGGGGCCACATGTCAGAGCCCTCAGGTGTTGACTGATGAAGGTGAAGATGTTCTTCAGCCACACAGACTCCTGCAGTCAGAAACACACACACACTCTGTGACACTGAGTGAACATGAGGCGTCTCTGAGACACACTGACACACACACTGCTGCTGCAGACGCCATCTTAACTCACAGTCACATGATCAGTTTAAACTGTGACAGTTTGTACACACACTGACCTGTTTGTGTCCATCAACACACACACACAGACACACACACACACACACACACACACACACACACACACACACACACACACACACACACACACACACACACACACACACACACAGAGACATCTTATGAATCTGCTCTCTCGTTTCATTCTGGCATCACCAGACTGTCAAATTCAGACAGGCAGAGGTCATCTGACTCAGTAACAACAGGAACCATGTGCAGTAACTCACGGCACAGCTCAGGAGCCTCATCACTGTTGTCCAGACAGTCGTTGTCTCCGTCACACTTCCAGCGCTCCTGGATGCAGCGGTTGTTCTTACAGGCAAACTCACCAGGCTGGCATTGAGGCGGGGGTACATAAGACGGGTTGGCTGTGAAGACAAAAGAAGTCATGAAGTCAAGGTACAGTTACATAAATAATATGAAGGCAGACTTCACAATGTCAGTGTCAGTTGCACAGTTTGCATCACGCTGCGTACATGCACAGTCACACTGTTTGACTCATCTTGTCTAACACGGCAAAAATGAAAGTTTGTCCATGAAAATAAAACTTTGTGCATGTCTCACACAAAGCATTGATGTTTGTGCTTACCTTTGCAGCTGGCGTTGTCAGCTGGGTCTAGTATTTGGTCCTCTGCACAGGCACACTGCCTGCCTCCAGGTATAGCCAGACACAGACCTTGGCAGCCACCATTGTACACACGACATGCATTAGAGCCTGCAGAGGAATGAGATGACAGTTTAATCACTTGTGCTTCACCCATTTAACACTTGTAAGTCTTTGGAAATATTTATAATTTGTAATTAACATGCACAGATGTGTGAGTTTGTCTCCAGCACCTTGCTGTTGCTGAGCGTCGTACATTCGGATCTCAAAGATGGGCGGTCGTTCATTGCGCAACAGCGTAGCAGTGCCAGTGGTGGTGTCCAGCTTGTAAATGCTGCCACTACGGTACTCATTCCAGAACAAAAAGTGTTTATAGTGGCAGAGACCAAAGGCGTGGTTCAACTCCTGACCCTCGTACACCGTCTGGTGATGTGAGAAGAACAACAAGACTCTAAAAGACTGCACACACATGTCCAAACATGTATTAGCTCATGAGAAAAGCACAATGTGAAGTGATGGCGTCATTATTATTATACTTATTGCTGTACAAATGTGCAGATCATAAATCATCTGCTACTAAAATACACAGTATTTACTAATATTTAGGTTATGTGTGTTATATATTAAACATAACATTCCACTTTCTGGAAATAGCTCATTTAAAAGCTAAAAGCAGCACCAACAAATCAAAATATAACCAACGAACAGCTCACTGAAAACAAAATATCATCAATTTACCCACAAGGAGGAAAAAGTATTCAAAAAGATCTCACGGCCACAGGGTTTATAGACTGCATCGTGATGGGCCACCCACATCATTCCACTGCTCTAACACTCACGCCTTATTAGCACAGCTCGGTCTGAACACAGCTCTGACCCCACTGAACTGCTGTAAAATACTTTGGCTGATGGAGAGTGCTGACCTTGCGTCCGGAGTTGTTAAGGTAGACCATCTCAATGCGATCGTAGTAGGCATCCACCCAGTAGAGTATGCCCTGTGGGATGTCCAGGCTCAGGCCGTTAGGCCACAGCACTGTTTTACTGGTCAGGAACACATTTCTGTTAGAACCATCCATCCAAGCCCGCTCAATTTTGCCACGCTTGCTCTCTTTAGGGTCCTCCTCCCAGTCTGTCCAATACATCCACCTGAGGAAGCAACAGGGAAAAGTCAGGGGTACCAGGATTGATTCAAATGTGATCGCAAAACAGAAAAAAATATGTTTTTTTGGGCATCTCTCAGCATTGATGAAGGCAGTGACATTTTGTCTAGGTGCCCCAGAGCACCCAACACTCATCAGACCCAGTGGGGAAGCTCAGCAGTGTTTCTCGGTTAATCTGTCCAAAGGCACACCAGCGCCTGACGCCAGATACTTCAGGACATGTCAATCCTAAACATCAATAATTTCAAAAACAGTGCAAAACTAGAAACATTTTACCTTGCTGGAATATAACAGACATTAACATTAACATTTCATATTTCCTTCTCAATCTGTCTCTTTCTACTCTGTTCCTTTCTACAGGTTTCTCCTCCTCATCGCTTCTCTCTGAGCCTGATTGATTACAGGCATTAGTGGAAGCGAGTGCCTTTCCCCTGGGAAGTGTGTAGACACACATCACCCTGTCACTAACAATCCAAAGAGTGTGTGAGTGTGTGCGTGCGTGTGTGTCTTAGTCTGTGTATTAACAAGCATGTGTTTCTCAGGAGAGGGAACCAGGAGGTCTTATCAATAAAACACATACACTGTAAGATTAAGAGCTTTTTGAAATAGTAAAGAGGAGCTATGCCTGCATGTGAATGAGCTTGTGGAAGAAAACTATCAAATGAAGAAAAAACTGCTCCCTCTGTTTTGATAAAAAAAAAAAGAGCATAATAAGTGTAATCCAACAGCGCATCAGGATTTAAGGTGACAATGTTCAACAACAAAGACTGAAAAATGATGAAAGGTTCTCTGCTGGATATTATGGGGTACAGAAAAGAAAAGCTATGAACAAAACAACACAAGGGCTGACAAAACTGAACCAATAAACTACTCTGATACAATAGATGAGATAAAAATAGACAGTAGAGCATGGACAGGAAAACTGTTTGGCTGAAAGGTGAATGACAGAGCAGGAATTATTTCAGCCGAGTCATCAGACGACAACCAGATGAAATGACCACCCATCATTATCTCTCTCGGAATGTACTTACATGACCACAAATAAGCTCATATAGACACATGCAACAAAATACACTGTTGATTCTGCACTGCAGGAGCTGAGGGAAATCTTAGAGAAGCAGTTTCTAGGGTCATTTTTGAGGTCTCGCTTCAGGGAGGGAAACAGACTAGTGATGTAATATAGGCCTATATGTGATGTGTGTTTTAATGTGTAGCACAGAAGTACATTACATAGCTAAACCAACCTGCACCTGGCTGCTCTGTCACTTTTCTATTAGTGCTGCAAACAGATAAAAGCCTCGAAGGTATGTGCATCTCTGGGGAGCCCCCCACAACTCTGTAGTCCCAAAGCACCCAAACTGCAGTAACCAGCCTTCTCAAAGTCTGCATCATTTCAGCTTTGCATGACTTATCACCTCTACCTGTGCTGTTCATTTCTGGCTTGTTCTCTGAAGAAAGCCCTCTTTCTCTGAAATATCCCTCCTTCTACCTATCGGCCCATCTTACCCGTGAAGAGGATCAACAACAATGGCACGAGGGTGAGTCATTTTCCCTTCAATGAGGGTTTTCCGGGTCTGTGAAGCCTTTTCCAGTCGAGCCACACTGATTGTTTTCTTAGGCCCGTCATCTGTCCAGTAGAGGTTGTCAGCCATCCAGTCTACAGCTATACCCTCCACTGTGTGGATTCCTGAGACAAATGCAAACTACTGGTCAGGTTATACTTGTAAATCCTTTGTAATATTGGCTTCTTTTATGACAACGTAAAACGTTTAAAATATAGACATTTATATTTTGGATACTTAAAGTTAAAACTCTCAAAATCTGGCTGAAATGTGTATCTAATTTCTGTGTTTGCATGCAAAAAATGAATTTTATGTAATAAATCTGGAAAAAGTTAATTCAGACAATTTAACATATTACTGAAAACATTTTCTTGACATATTCCTGTTGTTGCTGTGTACCCCACCTTCTTTCAGAATGGTATCTCTCTCTGTTCCATCAATTTTCTGTCGCCCAATGATGTAGCTGGTGGCGTCAGCAAAGTAGATAAACTCGCTTTCTGCATGAAAGTCCAGCGCTCTGGGGTTCATCAGATTTTCAATTGGAATCATGTACTCGTCTGGCACCTTGGCATTCATATCCATGCCCCTGATGACCCCTGGACGGCCTTTACCATAGACCAGGAATAGCTCGTGCTCAGGTTCTGCATCACAACAAGAAAAGATGATAGCATAGATATGAATTTACATGTACATGTACCTGTACATACTAGCTGAGAATATCCTGTTCATTATTTGAATGTAAATCAGTCACAAGGACACTTTTTTTTACTAAACAATATTGTATTGATAAAACAAGTAAATAACTGCAAGATCATCAAAATGAAAATGAAGTGGTTTTTTAATGGGAAACAGAGGAGGGGCTGCCTTTAGTTAAATCAATTGTGTGAAATTCAAGGACATTCTAAACTCAGCAGTCAGATCAATAGAGCTATGTTATTGGTAGACACTAGTAAAAGATGCTCAGAATGAGCTGAATCAGGCTGATCTACTTTATGTAGAGGTCAGTGCAGGGCCAGAAGTCATGCTGTTGCTCAGCTACTTTGTCCAAAGCTCTTTTTCTAGACTACAGCCCAAGGGAGAACTGCACTCCTGATCCAACCTTGACTGGCTTTGGCTCTAGGTCAATAAAACTGAATCACTGGTGCTCCACAGTTTAAACAAACTACATTAGGCTGAAGGTACACACATCATCTCTGGGTGTACTGGGGACTGTGGTTCCCAGTTCATAATGCAATCAGAGGTTAGGGACAAACGTAATGAGGCTTCTCCTCAAAAGATCTTTCAACATTTGTTCATTTAAGCTTAATCACTGCTAATCATACTAGCAGTCTTACTTACTTTTGCAGGATTTGCCATCACTGCCCAGACTAAATCCGGAGCGACAGCGACAGGTCCGGGTCTTGTGGCCATTCCCCAGAAGACAGATGTCAGAGCAGCCTCCAGCCTTCCCAAATTGGTCCACCTCACACGCATGGCTCCGCACTGCAAACCAAGCAGATGGGAAAATTAAACCTCAACACCACAAGTACAGCATTGGGTTGACGTCCATTCCTCTTCAGTGTGCACATCTACCTGGAGGCTGACGTCTCTGGTGGTAGACATGCAGTGCTCCTCCCTTGTCCACTCTGGTCACAACTTGGTAATCAGAGCTGTTGAAGCGGTTGATCCTGATCACGCTGGTCTTGGGCTGCATATTAGCATTGTCTGAGTTGGTGGCATACAGGTAGTTTTCAAACACAGTCAGCCCATATAGATGCTCGATCTAGGAAGAAAAAAAACATTATATCAGTTCAGCTTAAATAAAGAAAGTATAAGCTGTCAAGGCAGAACTGTGTTGCCTTTGGTGTGGAAAATGAAAGCCTCCTGTCAAAAACATCTAACCTTGTTAAAAACCTTGAATGAACATAATGCTGGACTAGCGCAGTTCATGCATTTGCTTATGCGCAGCAATAACGTATACAATTTTTCAATATAGCGTTTTCTATCTATAAGGAAATTACTATTGTGCACATGCCATGAAATTTTATTTTTCATATTTTCTCCTCCTCACAATTTTCCATCAAATGTTAGTATTTTTTTATATAACCACATGCTAACTTGCATGCAGCAACATGTATCTCATGCTAACAGGTAATGTACTATGAAAAAGAGGGACTGTTGCCATGGTTACCTGCAGTAATAAACCACATGTGCATAGATGTAAAACAGTGGTTAAACCGTTTACTGTAACTTGACTCTGATATACAATTTAAACAGCCACTTGCTCAGAAACTAACATTTTCCATGGTTATGGTACAAAGTGCTGAAGTGTCTGAGAGCAGTGAAAGAAGTGAGACAGGAGAGATTCCACAGTGCATGGACAAACCAACTTCTAGGACTTCTAAGAAAAGAAAAGCTCTCACATCTGAACAGACCTTGAGTCAGAGGCCATGTCAGCACCAGTATAAATGTGATATAGCAGTATGGTTTGTCATTGTCACAGCAGGCTGTGTGGAACACAGAGACTCAAGAACACACAGCAAGAATACCACTAGAATCTGTTAGCACGACAAGGTTACCACCATTTTTCTCACAGGTCTAGACAAACATACAGCACACAACCCAGAACTTTATCTTCCCAACCGAAAAAAGTCTACCACCTTCAACTGTATTTTTTATGTCCATAGATGGTAGAAGTATACACTTTTTAGCAACATCATTATTACAAACCATCAAAAGCCTGGATGACCCAGTTTTCCACCTCTAAACGCATCAAGCATTTTTGAATGTTCTAATAATTAATGGCTGTTAATGATATAGAACAGAACCATTATTTTCAGGCAACAGGCAACTTATAGCTACATAGCTATAGAGAACAAAATTATAGCCAGGCATCACTTAGTTGTTTCTATTTGGCATTGGTTTCTTTATTCATTTAATCATTCCATTTATTTTTCTTAACCTGCTTTGTGCTATTCAGGGGCCCGGGGGGGCTGGAGCCTATCCTAGCTGTCAATGGGAGTGTACCATAATTCATTCATTTTAATTAAATTCATTTTTATTTGTCCTCATACTAATAAGCAGGTAAACAGTGTACTGATGAATCCGTTATGTTCCTTTCTTAGTCACAACACAATATATGTCACATACAAAAACACACTGGGTGACCACAGGTGTCAGCCTTAATCAATGTTTTCTGATTCTTACATTAAGAACCTTTAATGAAACAGCCCCAAATCACAAGCATCAATAACCACACTTCTTTTTAACCTTTATGTGAAGAATGTGCAGGTACTAACAAAACAACTACAAAGTGTGTGTGTGTGCACATGTTCCTTTAGGCTCAGTGGGTAATGAAAGCAGTTGCTTCCCACAGATCACAGTAAAAGCCATGGTAACAGCTTTAAGAGCTGCTGGCCTTCACCAGCACTGCGACAACAACAGCCTCCATATTGGACACTATTAATCAGCTTATTTAATGAAAAGGCAAATGTCCACCAGCTCTTCTATGCTCATAACTCACAGGCCAAGAGCTCACAGGAGGAACATAAGATGCATTACAGACATACAGGGAGCTGTAATGTTTTTAGAGCATTATGAATAGCCCACACACAGTAAATATAAGGGTGATTATCGTCCTGCTAAAGCACAATAAAGGAGGTATGATGCGTCCAGTGCAGTTTTTCTCACCAGAAGACCTTGGATGATGGTGTGCCTGTTCTTGCCTTCATAGTCCACCACCTCAATGTAGTCCAGGTAAGCATCAGCCCAGTACACCAGCCTGCTGACAAGGTCCAGTGTGATGCCGTGAGGGAAGACAATCTTACTGTCCACAAGTTTGGTTCGGTTCTGGCCATCCATGTCACAGCGCTCCACCTTTGGGATTTGACCATAGTCTGTGAAGAACACCTTCCTATAGAAAGAAAAGATCAAAATGGAGTGAGGAAGGATGGATGCAAAAACTGAAGTAGAAAGCAGCACTAATGCCATAAAGGGAACCTTTTATGCTATTTTCAGCTTTATAAACCTATTCTGGGACTATAATAAAGCAGCTCTTCATTCAAAAAATATGTATTTTATTATTATTATTATTTATTTATTTCATAAGGCTCTTGACTGCTCTTCAAAAACTATAAAGCTATGAATTTTTTTTAATAAAAAATCAATCAATCAATCATCAATGAGCCTGAATCTGATCTGGAATTTTGGTGGACAGGAACGTGGGGATGGTTATTTGTATGCTGAGCACATTCATGGTGTGCTGTGCTTGTGGCAGCACACTGACCTTTAGGCTCATTATTTGAAACTTTAGCTACATCTAAAAAATGCGACAAAGCTCAACAGATCTGCTTTAAGTTATATTCTAAGCAACAATCTTGGATGATTGTGCAGATTTATTTGGACAATAAAAGTTCCTTGATTCCTTGAATTTAGGATGCTTGATTCAACACAGTGCCTGAACTTATTTATAGCCTTAAATAACAAATCCTGTTTA
>JAVQJX010015361.1:0-12132 GCA_036025115.1 Ambassis agassizii | reverse complement strand
AGCATTAAAACCAGCCCCCCCCCCCCCCCTTAAGTTAGAGATTCCCATATTAACTGATGGCCAAGCTGACAACATCATCTACATCTAGGAGCTGCTGCACTGCTCTTACTTGGAGATGGTCGTTGGAGTCAGAAGGCTGAGAGACTTCATTGCATAATCCATGTGAGAACACCTCCACCTGCGTTGAAAAAAATAGTTTATTTTTTGCGCATCTACAAAGAAATACATCATCATTAAAAACAACAGAAGCAGGCCACAGTAGCATCAACTCAGTAACTCAAAAATACACTAAAATATCATGATGACCAGCTAAAAAAAAAAAAAATCTGGGATAGTAACCCGTATTTATCCCTGTATGTCCTAACTTGTAAAATAAAACCTAAATCTATGTCAACAAATAATTGAAAAATAAACTGTAGAAAACTGATATTTACCAGCTGTTCTGTGAAAATAATCCTTATGGTGGTCTCTGTTCCTTAAGTGCAGCTCCTAATTGTGTTTTGAACGGCGTTACTGTGATACTGTACACACTCTTCGCTTGCGGCTGCTTTTTGCAACAATTTGGTCATTGAACTTTGTCCTCATGACTGTTGAGCTGGTTGCAAGATGTCAGCTTGATTGGGAAATTCTGCTCTGACACTCCCTCTGACCCTGCATCCAGATTGTCATGTATACGCAGAAACAATTAGGAATACCAGGAACGCCTTCACTATAGTATGAGAATTTACAGTGTGTCATCTGGATTACATATTAACCAGGAAGGGGAAAGTAATTAAATCCAACAAACTAATGTAATTATTGAGTTATATTTGTGACAAGCTGAAGTAAAGTTAATTGCCGTCAAATGATGGAAGAGGGTTTGTTTTGTTGTGCTTTTGAATGAAGGTCATGTAATCCAGGCGTACGCGACAGATTATTACTGAAGAGATCCTGAAAACTCCCCAAATTAGGTCATCGTTCTGTGTTCAGCAGCACATGCTATCATACAAAGTGGTGAGACAAGCATTGCTCAGACTTCTATGATATCACTTGGTGTTACACAACTTCACAAGGAGATTGTGGTCAGCTGTGTACATTAGATAAAGCACTGTGAACTAAGCATATCAATCACACTGATGTATAAAGCATACAAGAAAAAAAATGGAAAGAAGCACTTTCTGATGGTTCTTTAAAACATTTAAAGACGTCGAATAACTGACAGCAGACTCGGAGCATACAGGGTTTGAAAGTTTTCACACAGCTGAGAGCACATGATTCACATTCACAGCCTCCTGCACAGCATTAAAAGTCAATTCAAACATCGGCTCAGGCCTGCTGGTCACACAGACAGACAGAAATTAGAACCAACCTGTATGAGACCTTTTGAAACACAAATCCTACTGAAAACACATTTCTATAAAAGTGTGTAGCATTAAAATGAAAACAAACTAACTAAAGCCAAGAAAGAGCAGGCAGACTTACGTCTCTCCGTGTCCCTGCTGTAGAGTGTCTCTGCATGAGGCCCTCACTGCTGCACTGCATAATTAACAGCACCTGCATTAATTAAAGGATGCAGTTCGGCTGTTTTCTCTGTTTCTGTTCAAATGGCAGCTGTTCAACTTTAGGAACAATAAGGGCAACATTGTAATTAATACAAAATATAATACACTATAAATCCAAACAATATAGTATTTTATTGTGACATCAACTCCTAAACAGTATATAATAAAGTGTTTTAACTTTCTCCACCTTATCCACAAGCACAATGGAACATGGTACACTATAAAAACATACGCAGGTGATTTTTTTGAAACAATGAGAACATCCTGTGGACATGCACAGAACTGCAGACAGCAAAGCCCTGCTGCTATATATATACTTCATATTATAAGAACCCACTGAATTACATTACTACATCCGTCTTTGCTTACAGTGCCACATTCATTCATACATTTCTTATAGTATACAATCAGCCTAACAATATTATTTGTATTATTATATAATGAAATAATCCAGAGTTAAAATACTGAATGTTACTTACTTTCAGGGACACGTTACAGATGACATTTATGTGCATATAATTTGTAATCTGTAGTGAAAACACGCTTGGGCAATACAAGTGTAGCTTACATTATCTGTAGAAATACTACAAAAACTTTTTGACGCTGATGTGAATCTGAAGTACTTGCGTATGTTTAGTGGATAACGAGGAAATTGAATTAATTTGAAATGCATTGAAGTAGAAGCGATCATATTTGGAAATACTCAAATGGCATAAAGAAGTATCTTATTTTGTCTAAATAAGCAGCTGTTGCCATAGCAGGAATGTGCCAAATAAAGATTGTGTAGTGTTGTGTGTTGAATCAAAGGAGGACAATCATTACATAAATCAGAGTAGCCTGCAGTCTCATTTTATTGTGATGACTGGAGAATAATTTGAAAGTACATTATAGTTCAAACTAACTTCAACAACAAAAAAAAATCCGACATGGGACATAACATTTCTACATTGTTCTGAAGGTGTGTTTATGACCTCGCTGATTGAATTATAGTAATGTTGGTAAATTGGGTGTTATTATATTTGCTTCTATTATTAAAGCCACAATAGGTTTGAAATGATATGTGAAATGAGCGCTTTATTTCACTCTGTTGCTTCACATTTCCTGCTCAGTGTAGGAGCACAGATGAATCATGCCACCGATATTAATCCAAGCTGATGCATCAGACCTGAAATAGCAACGACTTGTTTGCCAAAATGATCAAGTATTAGTGAACAAAGGTTTATAGAAAGGGTCTGTTCTTCTTTCAGAGGTCAATATCCTGCCTGTGTCTTTGTCCTCTTATCATCAGACTGTGCTGTGGGTGACGCAGGCTCATCCGCCTCAGACCCTTTCATTGGTGCTCATGCTTGTAATTATAAGCGTGACTGATATCAGTGAAGAAATGAATTAGACTTGAGGAGAAATAGGATTATCATATTGGATTTAATTGAACAACCTTTTCTTTCAAGTCAAAATTACACATGCAAACACAAGGAAACAGATCAACAAACCTGATCACAGTCTCTGACCCACTGTAAATAGTCTCTGAGACAAAAGACCAGCTTCTTCTTACATTGTTTGCAGTGCCGTGTTTATGTGGATGTTTTGCATCTACTAGATGTTTTAGTGTGAGTATAAAAGTAAAACAGATCTAAGCTCTAAAGGACGGATGCTGACTGCAGTGACTGTTTCACCTGAACTAACATTTCTAAGCAGGTGTCAGAGCCCCAGAGTGACAAGTCCGCTGTGAGGTGACCTTTTCCTTATCAGACCTCCACGCTGCTCCCTGTGGCTTTCATTTCCTTTTGCCTATTCGTGCCATCAGCTCTGCATTGGCTGCTGCTTTGGTCCTCATGTCTTGATTCTTGGCCAGGTCTATGAGGACACTAAGGATGCTGGTGGGGACATCGAGGGACAGGGCGAAGCGGGACCCCTGCTGGGCTCTCTTTGGCACCTGAGAGGCTGGCCGAGGGGCTCGGGCTCGCCTGAGCACCATGTGATGCTCTGAGCGGAGCAGCGAGTTCAACACACCGCTGCGGTTTAAGATGTCGATTGCCAGCATGTCCCTCTGTGTGTCTTCATCAAGTGTGGCGAGAGCCGGAGTGTTCCTCTGGCTCTGGACACACCAGGGCAGGAGCAGAGCCAGGCAGAAACACACGCGCACACTCCTCATGGTCCGGACTGTCTGCAGATAGAAACGGATACACGTTACACAATGCAATGGCGTGCATCTGCAACACTCTTTGGAGTAATCCTCCAAAAAATCTAATGCGATATCATCCCATATTTACTGATCACACAGGGAAAAAAAAAAACATGTTGATTATAGTGCAGAATATTTACTTTATTTGTCCAGAATCAGTTAAAATCTCTAACTCTGGATTATATTTTTAGTTGCACAATATTCTGACAAACATCAAATCAATCTGGATGAGCGATCTTTAATACTCACTCAGTGTCACCTCTGTGAAAAGTTGACAAAAAGGCACTTCTCCCTCCTGTTTCAAAGCCAGCAGCTCAGATCCCTCTGGCTCTCAGATGTCCTGCGATCTTCTGTCTCACAGCTGCTTCTTCTTCTTCTTCTTCTTCTTCTACTGCAGGAGCAATCTGTGCACCACGCTGTCTGATGATCAACTGGGCTTGTCAGTTGTCTGCTCGTCGAGGACTTTGTCTTCAGCTACTTCATTGCACGCCGTGGCACTGCCCCTTCCCTTCTCTGTTGGTCTTTTACGTCTCTTCACCCCATCACCCTCCCCTCATTTCATTTCACTTCCTCTGCACTCGTTGCCGTGTTTCTTATTCTAAAAATAACATGATGATAATCACAGTAGCCTGTATGAATTGGATGGTTGCCTGTGTTTGATATAAGCAAATATTTATTGACTATATTAAAACGTATTCAATAAACCGATCCATTTTTTGTCTAGCATTGTCAAGTATTTGGTTAATCACATAATCAATCCAACTATTTTCATGTTATCAGAGCCAACAGCTATTCCAGTACTGTCTATAATTGAAACCTTACCGTGAAGGTTTTAAAAGTGGTACAATTTTCAAAACAAGTTTCAGTATCCTACAAAAAGCTGCCTAAAATATTGATCAGAATTCGAATCCCATCAAAATAAGAACAATCTCTGAATGAGATACTCATCACACATTCTACAATGTGTTCATGTGTGTGTATCAGTTGATGGTGGTAGCCACTGAATGTGGTGTCATCAACATGGTGACAGGAGAAAAAAAAAATTTTCTCCTGTCACACATTTTTTGACATTTTATGACTTACCGATTATTCTTCCATCTGATTTTGTAATTTACAACATATGACAAAGCATCATAAAATGCTGGAAAATGTGCACTGCTGGCATTTAAATAGATGTATTAAGAACATCTTTCTAGTTCTAGAACACAGAGAGCCCACAGAGGACCAGTCACATGGAAGGCTGTGTGTAGAACAACAGGAAGAGGCTGTCAGCTTAAGGAGGGACAATCGATAAGACAAAGCCTACCTCGTTTCCTGAGTCACCTCAAGTCCAGCTCATCAAGGGACTTCTCCTTATCTGACTAATAATATGAATATTATGAGTACAGCATGATTACAATAGCTGGGCCCTGGAGGGCCTCAGGATTATGAGCCATCTCAGTTACCCTCTGATAAACAAACACGGGTCACACAAATGTGATACATTCGTACTGGGTCATACCAGCAGCATTACCGTCTCTCACAGATACAACATGACGCAGAACTTCACATGGAGACGTCCCTGCGGTTCAATACAAAATGTGTCACAACAGGCCCTGCTCCACCCTTCAAGTGTTCCTCTGACGTAAAGAACAAGCCAAGCATCTTTAATTTCATCAGTGGAAACTAACATCAACTCTACAGCTCTACCCATGCAATACGATCCCTACTAAAAAAAAGACATTATTTTAAGACAGCAATTCTGTGTAAGGACAGAATTCTTCAAGACAAAAAAAAATCTTTTATCTTTACTTTTAGGAATTGATTACACCTACACCTACGACTCAAACCAAAGATCACCAACTAACTCAAAAATCATTTTTAAGGGGTGACACCCACTTAAAAAGATGAGAGGCCTGTAATTTTCATCATAGGCATACCTCAACTATGAAAGACAGAATGCTGGAAAGAATCCAGGAAATCATATTGTAGGATTTTTAATTAATTAATTGGTAAATTCCTCAGTAAAATAAGTATTTGGTCACCTACAAACAAACAAGATTCCTGTATCTCACAGACCTGTAACTTGTTCTTCCTCTACTCGTTACCTGTATTAGCGGCACCCGTTTGAAGTAGTTATCAGTATAAAACACACCTGTCCACAACCTCAAACAGTCACACTCCAAACTCCACTATGGCCAACACCAAAGAACTGTCAAAGGACACCAGGCTGGGGAGACTGGAGAATATGCAATCTGCAATAGAAGCAGCTTGGTGTGAAGAAATCAACTCTGGGAGCAACTATTAGAAAATGGAAGACATACAAACCACTGATAATCTCTCTGCATTTGGGGCGCCACAAAAGATCTCACCCCGTGGGGTCAAAATGATCACAAGAACTATGAGCAAAAATCCCAGAAGCACACAGGGGGATAGTGAATGACCTGCAGAGAGCTGAGACCAAAGTAACAAAGGCTACCATCAGTAACACTCTGCTACCAGGGACTCAAATCCTGCAGTGCCAGATTTGTCCCCCTGCTTAAGCCAGTACATGTCCAGGCCCATCTGAAGTTTGCTAGAGAGCATTTGGATGATCCAGTAGAGGATTGGGAGACCGTCATCAGGTCAGATGAAACCAAAATGGTCTCAAAACTTAAAAGCTCAACTTGTTGTATTTGGAGGAGAACAAATGCAGAGTTGCATCCAAAGAACACCACACCTACTGTGAAGCATGGGGGTGGAAACATCATGCTTTGGGTCTGTTTTTCTGCAAATGGACCAGGACGACTGATCGATGTAAAAGAATGAATGGGGTCATGTATTGTGAAAAATTTGAGTGAAAACCTTCATCAGCAAGCCCATTGAAGACTAAATGCTTTTCAGCATGACGATCGCCCGGCAACAAAGGCTGTTTGGTATTGTAAGAAACTTTTCCAGGTCCTAGAGTGGCCTCATCTTTTTATGTGGAAGAACTTGAACAATTGGTGGCTGACTACTTTTTTTGCCCCACTGTATATGTATTGACTCAGATGTAGAATGAATTGCTGAATTATTGCAAAAATGTGTATGGTCATTGACCAACAAAAGTGGATTTAGTGCTGCATTTAAAGACATTTCCTCCAGGCATTTTTTTTCCAAAACACCTAGCTGAACAAATGATACCACTGTGGAACAAATTTTGATTTATTCATACAACAGAAAATGGACAGGTCATTAAAAACATGCCTTTTGACTGTGTCCTGTGAGGAAACAAAGTGTGTGCATTGTGGCAGTTCTCAGTTCTCTTCATTAGTGTGTTCATGTCAATGCTTCAGCCGCACAAGCCAGTGGTGAAGTTACAGTGACTGCTTAAGCACTAAAATAACTTTCAATAACAGACTACAGTTATACTTTGTGTTAGGGTTATTTTGCATACTATGAGGAATTAATAAAACACTCTACCAATCTTTTTAAGTTTTTTTTTTTTATTTTGTCGGAATGAGAGCTTCTGTTATGTACAATAATGGACAGAAACAAATGTTACAGACTTTATAAATATCTTCTTGCTCCAATATTCAGTATCGGCTGTATTGTCTCGTATAGGTAATCCCTGTATAATCAAGTCCATCCTCCCTGTCCTCCTCTCTACATGTAACTATCAGATAGGTACCTGTGCAGTACAATCAATACATGTATGACTTCAAGGCTCAAGATCAACCGACTGGTTGTCTGCCTCAGTATTAACTAAGAATAAAGTGTGGGTGGGGTAGGAGAGGAAGGCAGGAAGAAGAGGTAGAATGGATGGCTGCCTGTGCCGTCTTGACAATATGACGGTCGGGTGTTCACTCTCGCTCGACAACAGGAGGAAAGAAAGGTGAAGTTGAAGAAGATGGGCAAAAATAGGACACACGGAGCAATGCAACCACTTATCTTAAAACCTGAGCCAGTACATGGCACTGCGGATTCTGTTGTAGTCAGGTAGCTGCTCCACTGGGCCTATAGGTAGAGACCAAAGGAAATGTTAGAGAAAATCATTACACCATGGGTCTAACATCACTGCAAATTAGCACAGCAGAGCTCACCGACAGCTGCCACAGCAGGACACTTATCATAGATGTATTTGGAGCAGACGTCACGCACCATTCTGGGAGTCACAGCCTGAGACGAGAGAGGTGTTAGAAGTAAGGACTCTTATTCTAGAGACATGCAAGTCCTGTGCATGGTCTGGGACCAACACTTACATTAATCCGAGCATCCCACTCTGCCAGAGGAATACGGCGTCCGTAGTTTAGGATGTGTCTGCCGACATCATCACAAATGGGTGTTGTTCCTAGAAGACGAACAGGTGAGGTTACATGTGATCCATAGCTTTTTAGTGACTTCACAGAGATGAAAGATAACTCATCTACCATTGAGCTGTCCAATGAGGCTAGCCTTCAGAGCGTTCCTGCCTCGAGCTACATCACTCTCAGTGACTGTGGTGCAAAGGTTCATCCTGCAAGGAACACAACACAATATAAATTTAGCTGTGGAACAACGCAGTTCAGTCTGTGTATCCGTTATGGAGTCACTACTGACCAGGCATTCTGAGACCAGTGCATCATGTCATCAATATGGTGCTTATCAGTGACAAAATAAATTCCCAGCAAACCAGTGTCGCTATAGGAGGAGTGGAAGGCCTGGAAGCTGTGACACAGATTCTCCTCCACTGCAAGGCGGGCCAGGCGACTGCTCAGGTGCTGTATGTGAGAAACAAAAAGCAAGTAAAAAAATATTGTTCATATAGTAACCCATTTATCTAAACAAATCTATAGACCCTTTTTTCAAGTAAATAAATACAGTCTGTATCCCTCCCGACAGGTCCAGAGGCAGGGGTGAGACCCCTGACCCAGGTTTACAGAGAGGATTATGTTCTACCCCTCCAAAATGGCCACTCAAGATATCAAAAACCTCAGGTGGGCAAAGCTAAAAGGGGAATTTATAGAACCAATATGATAACTTCCACAAATAAAAAAAAAAAAAAAAAAAAAAAAAAAGAAAATTCCAACCTTTCCACCCCCATAGGTGAGGTCATAGCTGCCAATAATGGAGTTGGCCACCATGAGGGTTACTATGTCTGGACTGGCAACACTAGCACCTTCCACGGCAATGGCAATGTGTGCCAGAGGCAAACCATCGTCACGCATACGGATCTGAGAGTCAGGGGAAAAGAGGACAATAAAACAGTTGGCAGTGCTGTGAACAAAATGAACATGTCTTTTTCTTAGACAAAGGCTGGAATCACACTAACTGCCTTAACTGTTAACATCTCACCTCACTGCCTGTAAACCGACAGGGTGACAATACAGGGACAGCATCTGCTTCATACTCAAAAGAGACTCCACTGAAGTGCGTGTTAGCCAAACCAACCAGCTCTTCATGGTTCACACCTGTATGGATGCATAACAAGAAGCACTAAGGCATTTCAGGGAAAGCAGAAATCCACAGATAATAATAATAATATATAGTGCTTTATCAAGGCACCCAAAGCGCTTTACATGAAGTATATGAATCATACTTGGCAGTGGTAAACTACACACAGCCCCCCTGGGGGAGACTGACGGAGACGTGGCTGCCATTTTGCGCCTACGGCCACCGCCGATCCCATACACCAGTGAGTGCACTGGAGGCAAGGCGAGTGAAGTGTCTTGCCCAAGGACACACCGACCATGACCAGTGGAGAGGGGGATTCAAACCACCAACCTTCCGGTTAATTGGACGACCCACTCTACCACTGAGCCACGGCCGCCTCATAATGTCACATGCATGTTAGGAGGACAAAGACTTACATCCAGCGGCTGCCAGGACCATGCGTGGGGCTTTATAGTGGCTGTTGATGTAATCCACCAAGTCCTGGCGGGACAGATTCCTGAGGGTATGGAATATGGGAATTAGCATAAATTAAAACAGCACCTTTGATAAAAGAATTTGAGTCATTTCTTGTGTAGCGATTCACACCTGGCAGTGCTGGATGGGCCCAGCACACTGTGTCCCAGAGGAGTGCCCTGGAAGGCTGTGGCATGCAGCAGATCCAGGCAAACATCTTGCAGGTTACCTTCAACTTCTTCCAGCTCACGCAGCACCACACCTCTCTGCTGCTCGATGTCCGCCTCATTTAGTGAGCAGCTCTGCACAACCTCTGACAGCAGCTCCACAGCTGAGAAATGCAAGAGAAAGTTGCTGTTTACAATTCAGAGAACATATGCTCTGAGTCACTGGTGCATACAGTACACCGATATATTGTTAAAGCCTTCATGTTACAGAATCTGCAACGGTGATAGGCGATTATTTAATCATTATGATAAAAGCTTATTTTCCTACTAACCTTTAGGCATGTCTTTGGCCAGGGTTTTCATATAATATGCAGTATGCTCCCTGGATGTATAGGCGCTCAAATGAGCTCCCATAGACTCCACCTGCAGCTCCAAGGCTGTCTGAGGGTGCTTCTTGGTTCCCTGTAGAAAAGGAAGAGATGTGAAAGGAATAAATGAATGAATTTAAATGATTAAATCCCCACTGAGACCTTGGGACACATTTAAGACTACCTTAAAAGCCATGTGCTCCAAAAAGAAGCCAGTTCCGTTGTTCTTCTCGCTCTCATAACGACTGCCAGCATTGATCCACAGTCCAACCTGTGATATGGAAGGTGTTGAGAATCACTGTTAAATGTATATTGCGTCCTTTTAAAAATGAAGTATTAACATGTTCTTACGGTGCATGTAGGATGTCCAGTCTCCTCAGATGCAACTCTCAAACCATTGTCCAAGGCAGTAAGACGAGTCTCAGGGGCGCCCAACAGACTCTGGGCATAGCTAACTGAGGCCTGTCCCCGCCTCAAAGACAGCAGGATGGGCTACAAGTGAGGAAGTACAAAAAAAGGATTTAATATTAATATGTTAGAGTAGAAGAGGGCTCTACATTCACACATAACTCTTTAAGGATCCATGTACAAGTAACATAATTACTTCTTTCTCCTTCACTGTTACCTACCAATGAAGGCTGCTCTTAGTTTTCACTATTTATTTCAGAGAAAGGGCTTCTTACCATACCCTGTGGATAACAAATGAAAGAGTATTCCCTGAAACAAATGCAGGACAAATGCACACACTCCCTGTGTGTGGGACAGTGTGTCACAAGCATCACTCTGCTCAATAAGGTAGTGAGAACGTCTGGTGCTACTCAACTTTCAAATTGCAAAGTTCTGCAAAATGTTACATAAAACTAAGTCACAGTCAGTCATAAAAGATATTGAGGCAAGTACAAATCTATAGTCTACAATAACCTGACGATCTTGCACAGTTGCACAATAATTAAAATGGGCTTCATTATTTGATAATTATTAGAAAGTTCTGATACAACACAGAATTTACTCTGACAGCATCTGCCTTCCAAAGTCACAATGCTAGTCCTGCTAGCCACAAAGCTTTGAGGGCAAATGAGGACAAACACCATATGTAACTGCTACTAACTTTGTGATTGAATAAAGGCAGCTCTAACGAAGACCGGGTTGCCTGAATACCACATGAACAAAACAGACGTAAGATGTAAAGTAGTTGTACGCTGCACTGAACAATTGACCTTGCATTCACAACTAGCTAACCGTGCTAACCGGTTAGCTAAAAGCCCCTTCCGTTTTAGGTATAAAGGGGACGTCTCGGCTAGTAGCGAGGTAGCGTGTTAGGCCGAGGGATACATTTCAAGAACAGTGTTAATATAACACTTGAGAATTTCACAGTATTTCTTTCTTTTCACCATATACTTACACTGCGGGTTTTGGCTAGGACTTGACCCACGGTGCTCCCGACTCGGCACACAGACGCCGCCATTTTTAGTACCGTCAGAAAAGACAGGAAGCTATGCTGTCGTAAACGGTCTCTTCTTCGTGTGAAAAGGTACGTTTTTAGCTGAGTATTATTGCCACCTACTGGTCACTGATCGTTACAGCGAGAGGGCGTCAAATCTGTAGGTGTGCATGTGGCCTGAAGTAAAACATGGTTAATTATTTGACTTTCTTTCACTACATATGGAAATATTATAAGACCAGAACTGAGGAAGCCACTCAGGGGAGTAGCAAACTATCTTCAGAAAAAAAATCCTTGAGCACAGTTGCCTCAATTTAAACTCTCTGACATAACATGACCTGGATGAATGAGAGTATTCACAGACATACAGTATTTTAGCCCATCAAGCAAATAAACTCAATCATGAGGAAAAAAGGTTAAACAGACGGAGAGTGGTCAGGTAAATGATGATTTGTTTTTAATCACATGTGCAAATAGGTTTGAGATTATTGTCAGCAAGGTCCAGGTGTCTTCTGGGGAGCTGTCCTTGTTCTGCAGAGTAAAGTTTGGGGCTTTTCATTCTAGAGAACCCAGAAAAACAGAAAACATGATGAACATGCAAATCACACTG
>JAVQJX010015300.1:0-22645 GCA_036025115.1 Ambassis agassizii | reverse complement strand
TTTGGGCTTTTTATGCAGGCAGAAGAATTAGGTGTAGTAAAGATGCTATATTTGAGTCATGCACTGCCAGCTGTGAAGGCTAACATCTATAATGTTACACTAAAGTTCATGAGTAGCAGCAGTTACTGTATGTACTGTTCTAGTTCTTCCAGTGTCACTGGAGTTTACACTCACTTCAAACAGACATGCTAATGCTGCACTCTAGACACTGACTAGAAGTCCTAATTAGAAAGTTCTGATTTCTGCACTGCAATGTACCAATATTTCATCAAGGTATTTTAAACACAGGTCCCATTCAACTTGGGGAGCAGTCCAGAAGTTCCATCATGTAGATTTAATTAATTTATAAAAAAATTTGTAACTTGGTATGTATGTACCCTATTGTTTTGATTAAGTTGCCTTATAGATGAAGCTCCTCCATTTTTGTGGTCGACACGAAGTAAGTTTTTGAGCCGGGTTTTCCAATTAGGAAGTAAAAAAAAAAAAGAAAACAAGAAACCTAGTGCAATCTGGGTGTTTTGCAATGTTTTTGGCATAAGGCATTGTTCACCATTTCTTCACAGATTTCACAGGCCTTGATTATTGCATGCAGTGCAAAAAAAGTTTTCATCCTGCCTCTTGCTGTTTTTTTTGCAGTTGCTTTTGTGGACAAATGTGAGTAAGTTAATTTCCTGATGTGGGACTGAACATCTTGTGGGAATTGACAGGGACTGGTCAAAAAACTGCAGGTTACAATTGCAGAATTAACGTGGAACATTTGAATTTACATTCATAGTTGTGATTGAAACATGGTGGTTACCTTTCTGCTTTATAGGTCTTTTAGAATTGATTGCAATGGTGGCACCTCCATAATGCTCTCAAACACCAACTACATAGATGTTTGGATGTTTTCTATCCATCAAACATAATGTCCTACAGCTGCATTTATGTGATCAAGCCAGGAACCCACATTACTAAAGTGTTCTATACAAAATGAATAAAAAGCAGATGGTGTTTAAAAAAGAAAAAACTCTAGGCTTTGTGAAGCTAACAGACCTCAGCTCATTACACGAGTACCTTCAACACTCTTGCCAATTCTCTCTCCTCTCCACATCATCACTTCTCTCTGATCTTTTCAGCATCCTCTGAGCTGTCCAGATGTCTCTTCGTGAGGTCTACACTTATAGCGGGAATGTGAGAGCAGCTATTGGCTGGAAGACAGAATGGATTATTCAGCTAATTTCCCCCCTGTGGCTCTTCCTTTCAGCCCTCTGTAATGAGAATCCCACTTTGCTCAGACGACGTTCTGCTGTCACAGACGTGCGGCTCGCCGACAGGCAGTTGTTACCCCGAGGAGTCCTCAGGAACAATGTTCTTATAGGGGCCGAGCAGAAGGTACGGAGCTCCAGAGGCCCTCTGATTGAATGTGAGTGAAGGGCCGTGCAGTAAGTAAGGAGGAAGGTAATACATCACAGTTAACAGGGCGCGAACCAGTTCTTTTCTGACAGTCTTGAGTGTCACTAATTTAAACCATCTGAATGCAACATACAACAACAATATCAAACAATACAAACACTATGAGAGGGCACACACACACACACACACACTAAAATGTCTGCCCACAACCTGATCTACATAACAGCTCTTTGAAAGAGAATGTGGGAGGCATGATGTGGGCTGTAGAAATATTCCACCGTACCACCACTGGCTGCCCTTAAGCAAGGCCAAACCAGACCTGCTCCCAAAAGAATTGATCAAAAGGCCACCAGATCAAACTCCCTTTTTAGTAGCTTCCATGTGTACATATGTGCTTCTGAGAGACCATAGTGACACAGTCAGTGTCACATAAATGAGACGCATGGAAGTAGCCTTTAGGTGATGTTTCTGAGGTATATATGTCTTTTTTCTTTTTGTGGCACTACTTTTTTTTTCCTTTGGCAAACTTATGAGTGTAATTATTTTAACATAGATAGAATAGATAATGAGCAGCTTTAAAGGGTTAAATCTGTGCTTCCATCTCATAGGATTAAAAAAATAAACCTGCTGCCCGCATGGTGGGAAACAAGTTATTGTAAGTGTGACATAAAAACAATCATTTCATATCCAGAGCTGAGCACACAACTCTTCAGTGATCTGCCCACGCAGCCGGGAGCTGTGTGATTTCTGGCCTAATGTCACATTTTAAAACATAGAGAGAAACATGCAGAACCGTTTCTTCCCAATACAAGCGCTTGAATCTTCAGTTTCGTTACAATTATTTTTTTGCGTCTTGTGTGAAAAATCCCTCTAATACGTCCATAAATCAAGCTTACCGATCATCGTCCTCAGCCAGGGCCACCTTCTCAAAGTGGATGTGCAGTTTGTGGCCCTCGGGGGCCTCCAGCAGCCAGTGACAGGTCAGGTTGTTGCTGTAGTTGCTGGGAAACCCAGGTGAGACGATCCGGCCGACTGTGATGTTCCTGAACAAACCCCCGCAGGCAGCTGGATGGGAGGAAGTAAAATAAAACTTAATAAAATGTGATAAATTTACATTTTTATCATTTACAGCCTTGTTATTTAGTATTTTCTGTCCTTTTCATCAGGATTGAAGAAAAAGACTGAAAGCATCATAGATGAAAAGATTTACTATCACAATGGAAAAACACCTATCAAGTAGTGTGTGTGTGTGTGTGTGTATTTGTTTCCCAGCTGATCAGGTCAAGGTTGCTCATGCAGACAAAGCTTAATTAAAGTAGAGCAGGAAGAGTAAACCCGGTGGCATCCTGCCCAGCCTTCAGTAATCACACCTCCATACACCTGCTTTATGCTCTGACACACACACACACACAATGAAGATGGCAGAGATACAGATGCACAGCCACACAAAGTCCCTCTCTGAAATTGCTTTCTGAAAACATTCCCTGTGTGAGTCCATCAGAGTGGTCAGGACTAAAATAGTGACTTATTATTCATCAGCCGGCTTCATCGGAAGGAAGAAGAAGAAAAAAATAAAAAATTCATCATCCACACACTCCTGTGGGAGCCCAGGTCTGCCTGCCTCAATGCCTGTCATATTCAAAAGGAGCAGAAGGTCGAATAGATAACTCTCAGCTCGGAGCCCTCTAAGAATATAATCCAAACGGCTCTGATTGTTGATGGGACTTGTGTGAAACGCTGCCAGAGAATGACGGGAAATACTCATATGCAGAAAACCAATAGAAAAAAAAAGTTTCACTTACAGTGTGTGAAGTCTGAAGAAAAAGTACTGATACTCATACTTTAAAAATACACAGAGAAGCTATGCCAGTATTATAAAGAACAATGAAAACATTGTACATTTGGATATTGTGCATTGTTATCCACAGAGAATACAAATAAATTAGAAATATGATAGTCTACAGTTTAGCGATTGTGCTAATTTATGCTAATAATGAAAAGATGAGAAATTTGAACTGCTAATAAAAAAAGTCAATTCAAAACAATTTGTTGTAGATGACAGACATTTTTTAGCAGTGCTATACTACTAGTGTTTAAGCTAACTGTGTGAAGAAATTCTTTTCTTTTAATTAAATTAACTCTAAGGGTTAATGGGGCAAGCGATTGCATATTCTATCTTTTCTATCACTTAAAAGTGTACTGGCTTAGTTTATTAAAATAAATCACAATAAACGATGAATACATATGGAGAACTGGAGAATCTGTAACAACAGATAATTTGAAACCAATTCAAACAAACAAATTTGTCTGGGTATATATAAATAAATGCTTTAAGTAATTCATTTTCTGCTTGTGCTGAACTCACCTAGACAGTGTGGTTCCTTGCCACTCCAGTAGGGGGTGCTGGCATTGCGGCAGGTCAGCACGTGGGGGCCTTGAAGCTGGTAGCCTGTCAGACAGGAGAAGAAAGCCTCCCCTCCAGAGTGCAGACTGCTCACCGTCACGTCGCCGTACAGAGGGCGCTGGGGGAAGACGCAGCTCAGCACGAAGGCTGCGGAGACACAGAGAGGAGGGAGAATTAAAGAGACACATTTGAGCAGAGAGGTGGGGTTTGATGTCAGAAGTTGAAAGCACTCTGATCTACAGTCTCTTGTGTCATACCGAAAAGAGCTTCAAGCACAGCCGTCAATAAGCTCCAAGAATAAAGTGCTCTTGTTCAGGATTAGGTGATTTTGGTAACAGGTTAAGGTGGGATTTGTTTATAACAAGAGAGAGAGGGTCCAAAAAAACATTGATGTGAAGAGAATGGAAAGCAATCAGACTTTACTGCTTCAGCAATTCAAATTGTACCTGCTAAGTATTTGTTGTTGTTGTTGATTTAACTGTACAAAGCAATAAAATACAAAAGGACAGAAACATCTGAGAGTTCAGTCGAGGAAACGGGCCGTCATCGTGCCCGATGATTGGATGAACCATCTGTCAATCACCACCTGTCATGGGTCAAATTCAACAACTGAATGAAAAAGGCGTGATGTGACGGCGTTACTGGTTTTACTGTATGAAAAAACAATAAGAAAAGTTGCTCTATTTTGACTATATTGTCAAACAGCTCCACAAAATCAAATAAAAATCTCTGAAGTGTTCTGGGATGTTTGCCACAGATCTGTGTATCCATCTCCACACTCCCTGTAGTATGCTCACAGGTCCTTCGTTTTCCCCTTCTTTTCATGCCGGCTTATATGAGCTTATGTTTATGAGGGAAACCCCACCCCCCCATGCTGATTTTAATTAAACTGTCTGTTTAAACTGAGGAAAATAAAGCATATACGTCCAGTGTAAAAATCCACAGCGCTGTCAGATCCCTGCCAGTATGTGTCCATGCTTGTGTCTCAGGTGACCAGCTAACTAACCGTCTTCCTGCAGCCTCCTGGAGTGTGTCCAAAACATATTATTAATATATTTCTACTAAAGACTCTGATCCATCTCGCTATAATTGTCCCAGGTTTTTTTTTTTTTTTGTTGGCTTGACTGTACCGCTGCTATTGATTCTGTCTGTTGGGGGACAGCAGTGTGCCTCAGGCGAGGAAATATGCAGGGAGATTAAATAGGCCAATAAATGACAACCTACGACCTCAGCCGCTTCCAGCACTCTGTTAGTGCTGAGGGATGTTCGCTAGCTCTATAGTGTCTCACACAAATAGAGATAAGAAGAGCAGTGTTGGTCTTTATAGTATTTCTCATTAGAGCAACATCTCAGACTCGCGCTGCCATAGCAGCAGCTGCTGGATCCGTGTCCTATCACTCCCTGAGCTACTCATTACCATGGTCAGCTGTGGCTATTAATATCCAGGCCAACCCAAAAAAAACAACAACTATGAAACTCACAGAGCTCGCTAGAGACAAGAAGAGAGATAAAAGAGCCATCATGGTAGCATTGTGGCATCATAACACTGCTGCTAACAGGGGGCTTTCACAGAGACAAACTGCCTCGGAGCAGTAAAAAGCCTGCTGTATGCTACATCACTTTGTCGTGTCATCTCACACCTTATGCCCATTTATCATGTTTAGGTTTTAATGAAAGGTTATTGATAAGCTCTGCTTTGTTTTTTTTTATACTAGACGATATAAGTTGATCTATACAGTATGGTGTTCAGCCTCATACAGAATCTGTTTTTACACTATATAAAGGCTTAGTGTCTATACAGGAGAGAGAATGGAAATCCTCCAAAGGGGTTTATCAAGCAGCAGTGTCTCAGACTGAGAAATGAGAACCATGTGGGAGTGTCAACAACTGCAATTCCACCCACAGTCTCAGAAGTGAGTCAGTCCCCATAGACCTCCATGTCCAACATTACAGCACAAACAAACATGTTCACAGCCTGGTACAAAAGCTGTTCTACTCTTTATATGGTGGTGATTGAGTGTTTTTATTTTAAACCAACTTATTCATCTTTATTGAGACTTCTGCATAATTTGTGACACTGCCATAGATCTATAGGTCTACAACTATGGACAATGTGTGTGATATCACCTGTAGGTTTGTGAATAGCTGTTCTGATTCTCTGTGGGATGCTCTGACTGTTCCCATGTTGGCAATGTCACAGTCTGCCTAAACTCCGAATACAGGCAAAGAGGTGGAGCTGAACCTTAAGACAGGAGATTGTCAATGACAATGACATTTGCGATGGTCATGAAGCAATTAATCCAACACCCACCTTACTTCTGTACAATTTAGGCTGCTTAACAGAGTCCTATGCTGTCTTTGTGAGAAGTACATTTGTAACTGTACCAGAATGGATAATCAAGTATGTTTTAGGGTGTTATTTAAAACATCTTTTACAGTGGAGCAGAAAACCCCTGAGCAGAGCCATCGGTGCCTGTGCTTCAGGAGGATGTATTACTGTTTCCTCTGCTAAAGCAGCACATGAGCCCCAGACTGGTCATAAGTAGACTCTGTACAACCGCTCTGAGGAAATGTTGGCCTCCACTGTATCTAATCAGGCCTTGTGGCCACACTGTTCACAGGGGAAGAGCCATAATTTGAGATGTTTAATGGTCCCCTGTAGCTAGTAGATGAAAATTGAATTTATTTATTTTGTGCTCTCATTGTGATGCAGCTTTGATGTGGAATGGCTCGGCTCGGATCAGACTTCATCTTTAATCTCATTTGCTCCCTCTGAGCGTTTCTTTCTGCTGACCGTTGGCCTCGTATTACAGCGAGAAGCTGACAAACTCTGCAGAGATTAATGCATCCCGCAGCTCTGTTTCCAGTGTTCGCTGTGAAGCGCTGGGGATCTTTTTGCGGCGCAGAGGCTGTCGGCAAGATACTGGGCTATTTCTGACTGCATCATGTTTCATTTACTGTACATATGCTTTGATTGTCTGAAAAGGTCACTCAGTCACAGAGGCAAATCTCTGATATTTTCCACTTCCAAATCGGCTTTTAACACCATTTATACAATTTAATAGCACTCACTCTTCATTAAGTTCAACACTTATCCCTTGAATGAGACCACTGAATGCTATGTGGACAGATCTGCTTTCTCCTAAGAAAGTATATTAGAACCAAATATAAATTGATATTATAGGAATCAATTTGTTCTGATTCTTTGTATACTACTGTACAGAGTGAACAACCAACTTACAAAGGCAACACGCTACCAGTATGGAGCATTACCTCGAACATTCTCTTTAACTAGGGCAGAAAAGGGTTAAGGTCTAAGGTAATTTATCTGAGGGTAACCATCAGGGGTTAAAAATGGCCTCTGTGGTCTGATTTTAAAAGTGAGTCCATTTTCAAAACAGAGTGACAGGTGGGTGCTGTCTCTGTTTCCTGTTATCCACCTCAGTATGACCACCATCACCTCCGTTTGTACATCCAGCACTTACAGAGTCTGAGAGTTAAAGCCCTCGTGTCAAAAGCTATACAGCTTAATTTGAACACTGACGCTGGATTTATACATTTTTACCTCCCTGTAGCCCGCTGGGCCAACAGGGACCCCTACGTGTTGGCCTGGCGTGCACCACCCAAAAATTGCAACCATGTGTTGAGGCGACATGAGCAGCAGCCCTGTGATTGGTCAGCTTGGCCATGACTTTTAAAACTCGCCGTTACTGGTGCTTCAACTATTAGGATTTTCGAATGGAAATATTGCTTCTTTGAGATGGTTCTGATATGGAACTACAGATTTTTAACCGTTTTAGAGACCCATCTGATCTTAAAGTACCATGAAAATAGAAATGCAAATCATTCATAGAAACAGAAACCTGCATGATACCTTTGTATTCTATGAAGTCTGTAGTTCTACCATCACAAATATGTTCTACACTGCTGGGTAAAATCCTCTTACCGTGGAATCATTTCTCTGATATCAGATAACAACATGAATAATAACACTGCAACAAGACGTATTCAAGGAGGAGCTGCCAGTATATCAGAGCTAGTTTAAACACATTCTCCTCGTATGCTGTTGGAAGTGTATTCCAGACATTTTCCGCGTTGTCCTAATTTCACGGGAATCCGCTGGGAGAGAAGTCAGAGTCCTGACAAAAAGAAACAAGAAAAAACAAAGAGAAAGATGGAAAAGACCTACAGTAACTGCTCCGAGGAGAATCCACTGGGGCCGCACCCCTTCTTCTTTCCACCCTCAAGAGGCCATCAACTATGATAAATAGCCAGCAGGAGAGAGAAGATGAAGGTACTGAAACACCCACATAGAGATCATACATAAAAGCAGGGACGGAGGGGAGGGGTGGTGATGATGCGGGATGAGCTGAATATAGGAGAACCGTGGAAGAAACAAATTGCTGGCAGACTGTGGTCTAATCTCTGTTTGAGTGGAAAAAGCAGCACTCTCTCTCTTTATTCCCCCACTCTCTGAGAGTCAATGAGCCAACGAGGGGGCTTCAAACATACAGTACAGTACAACCCCCCCACAACACCCCTATTTGACAACCCATTTTATTTTTACTTTACTGCTGCCTGTGACTGCAGGATGTGGACATGTTGTTATGGCAAGATCAGCCGGCTCATTCTCTTTCAATTAGCCTAAACGAGTACAGAGAGCTGGACCTCCTGTCCACAAGTAAATCACCCAGGAGCAGCGAAGAGGTTTTTTTCCTCTGATGGCCAGCTGTTCTACTGCCTGGAGAAAGGACACGTGGCCTCTTTAATGAAGAAACTCCTGAGGTGAAGCACTGACGCCTTTACATGCAGCGTCCAGCGCTTTGTGTTCAGCTAGCAGTGACTCCATCTGCCTAATCAGCACTGTCCATCAAATGACAATGACAAGAGGGATCCTATTTTAATTCTCTAATGAAGGGACTTAGCTTTGGATCGCACCGTACGCCTAGTGTAAGACGTACTTCGAATCCTTTTGAGAAGAGAATTTTGTTCATGCTAGGAAGTGCAGCCTGCAAATATGTGATTATGATAATAGTAACTGATTAGACATTTAGTCAGATTAACTCCACATTGTCATTAGATGTAATTATAGCTGATATAATTGCATTCATTTGTGTGATATAAGCGTACACATTGCTGTTTTGCACCCTCTTTGCACTGTCTTTCTCACAGTGGTTGCCTGCTCACTCTGTCCGCTTCTGTTATCTGCTTTAATCATTACAGCTTGCTTTCTCTTGTTTCTCTTCTTTGTTTTTTTTCCATCTGAAACTGTACCATAGAAGGTAAGTGAGAAAAAGCAAGCCTCAGATTATAGATCCATTTCCCAGGATTCTCATGATCCTCTCATCTACCCTTCTCCTGTATGTGTGTGTGCAGAGCTGCTTTAACCAGTCCTGCCTCTCTCTCTACATTTAATCTGCCTTTAACAAAGGCTATCAATAATAGAATGTCTGATTTCATTTCATTATATGTTGAATTAATATTTTCTTTACGCGGGTAATATAAAAGCATTAATAAATAAATACTATAGAGAAATCATGGCTTGGCATATAGGCCCACACTGCATGTGTCAGGGCCAGGTTTGAACCGTATGATAACTAGCTCTACAAAGTGAGCCCCTGCTGAAAAAAGGCATGAAAATGTTACCTGAAATGTATTAAATGTGAAATGGCCTGATTTGAATACAGACCATAATCTTTCCCTACAACTTCAGGTTATATTTAAGTATATTTCTACAAATGTGTGTGTGTGGATTGGCTACTTGGAACTAATTTGTAGCTGCTGACTGAGAGGAAATTGTGTCTGTGAGAGAGTGTGGAGGTAGAGAAAGTGAAGTTAGACAATTTTCGGTTGGTCTTATCAACATTTCATTAATAACTATATTACAATGAGAGCCACTTCAACACAGCAGAAGAGAGAATGCTGCAGCAAATTAAAAGCTTCTAAAAATAAGTCACTTTACAGGAGCAAGACAAAACAGCAGCTTAGCTACAACAGCACTGTATTATTTCTTATCTTTTGTTCCTGACCATAGACTCATCACTACCTACTGCAGCTCAACTGATGCTGCAAGGCCAGTGTTGGTGCATAACTTACTAAATATAAATATATAAATATATATATAATATAAATATACTACAAGGCTAAAGTCTGTGCTTCTAGCAGCTTTAAGTCTAAGGCTGAAGGTTTTTGTAAAAAGGAAGCCTGTGTCCAAATGGGGACTATCAGGTTTGTTATTCTTGCAACACTGGAGCACACCTATGGACTCTGTGTTGTTACCGTACGTTTTATAACATCAGCTGATAAAAACTTAAGATATTTGTTCACACATGAATCATAGAAAAGGTCGATTTGCACCTCAGCTATGGCTCTTCCTCAGCCTCTCCAGAGTTTCCATTGCATTTTCAGAGTAGCCAACCCAAAGGAACTTTTCAATTAAGAATCTTAATCCACTGTTCTATTAGTCTACCAAAAAGCCTTAATTCAACATGGGTTTGTTTTGACGTTTCACTTTTTATGACCTAAAGGAGCATGAAAGCATTTTCTTTTAGCTTGGCAACTTTTTCTTTAGACAGATAGTGGGCCTCATTTATCAACAGAGCATAGAAACATAGGCTATGTATATTCTGTCTTTTGAAAGATATTTATGATGTGTGTACATCAACATCAATTTGGATTTGAGTTCGTTGTGTGTGACACTGTGCATACACATGATCTGAGCTGCGTGTGTATATACACACATAAGTACAAGTTCATAAATCACAGACGTTGCACAGAAATGGTTGTGTGAACCAAGTACACATAGATCTGTGCATACACACTGTTGATAAATGAGGCCCAGTGTGTTAGAAATGATATTTTGATCCTGTGTATGTATGACAGAAAGGTAACTGATAGATTATCTCAATAACTTCATCCCCCCCAATAACTGAAGATATGCAACATAGTTTCTTTTAAGCTGGATGGACAAAACAGAACCTGTAGAAGTATGTCCTGATGTCATCTGATCACAGCGTTTTTTCACTTTTGGTTGCATTTCCTTTTCACTCATGGTTAGGTATTAAAAACTACTGTTAAAAGCTAGCTGTTGGAGGAATTGTAAGCAGATTGGTGACCACACACATATCTTCTGAGATGACACCATATTAAAAGCATTTTGCCAAAGGTAATCAGAGGCATATCTTAACACCAAACTACCACTAGATCCAAAATAAAACATAATCAGGTCAGGTGGAGGCATGGGAAAGAGAAATGAAGTTAATACAGACTCCTTTTGGGGCAAGGAAAATGATGATGCTTCGTTAGCTTGAGCACTCAACAGCATAACCGCTGGACGGTGGAAGAGGACATACACAGTATGTGAATTTTTTTTTTAATTTTATCTTTAACACTACTTTCTGTAATCTGTTGAAAAATAAGAGATGTTTGCGATGTTTTTTTAATTTGTCCTTTTAAAGGTATTCTGAGGTGTGAGAGTTCCAAAACTTTATGGACAAGCAGTGCTAAATCACCCCAGTAGTCCCTTGATAAATCTCTTGGTCTTATCATACAGGAATAAAATGTATCTTCCTCTCATTTGAAGAAATAGTCAAAGAACCCCCAGCTATCTGCTAGTAGACTTTTATCTGTAAAGTTCTCATAACACAGAGTCAAAGTCTGCCATCCACAACACTGCCCCAGTTTCCAGTCGCAGTCTCTTAAATAAGGTTGTGCACCTTCAGTTTACTGCGCTGCCCTGCAGATGTTCTATATTTATAACGCTGTGAAATTTCCTTTCGCTAACACAGACAAATGGTCTATTAGCAGTCTTGCATTTTACATGGACTGATGAAAAATAGATACATCTTCCTCCGTGCCCAGACATCAATAAAGAAACTGACGGAGAGGATTCATTTACGCCTCGCTCATCAGACCTCATTGAGAATAATTGGGCGTGACAGGCTTGTGCAGGACAGAACACCGTGGGTGGGAAATATCCTTACAGTCATGAGATTCAATTTCACACAATGTCATAACCTCTGCCATGTCTGATTGGGGGAAGGGGAGGGGGCTTTGAAATGCATAGTACGGTTTAAAATATTAGATCAGACATCCAGAGATTAGTCATAAATGTGGTGTCTTAGCAGAGACAATGAGACAGTAAAAGAAAGACAGAGTGGAACCTCATCCAAAGTAATCACATTGTATCGCCTATGTCTATTTAAGCACGAAGCATACTCTTTTATTTCTCTGAACTGTTATTATTATGGTTGTGGTACTAATAGTGATTTTCTACCTTATCGTTAACCTTGTTTTTGTTGGATGCTATAAATATCTGCAGTCACCTGTTGTTTCACTCTTTCCTCCCGAAAAGATGAAAAAGATTTCAAAGTGAGCCTTAATGACACGGTTCTTCTGGCGTGAAAAAGTGGGTGCACGCCATTTGTCTTCCTGTTCTGTTGTTCCAGGCTGACTGAAATGATATTGATATAAGGGTCAATTTGGGGGTGTGTACCGTTCAGCTAGTAATCAGAACTCTGCAGAAAGAGCAGCACAGATAAAAAGAACAACACAATGAGCCTTGATGTTGTCTTTGTGTAGTGATTTATCACAGATTGACCGCATCCCTGACGTGTGCAGTCCAATTGGAGACTTTCTCCTGAACGATCCATGTCTTGGGCTATGTCCCTTCTTGCACCCTAACCCTCTGTTTTACACACATATCTGGATCACTGTTTGGATGGATTGGTTGAAGTCTGAGATCCAAACAGAGATTTTTCAGGGACACACTTGAAAAAAAAAAAAAAAGAGTGTGGGGAGAAATCTTTCAATGCCCTTAGGGATCACATAGCTTCTACCTAACAACTAGCTAACTAAGGTAAAGGTCAACATAAGAAACGTTGCATTCCAATACCTTTTTACTTCTGATAAATTCAGCAGCTGTCCTCACTTATTGCTACTTATGGATACAATGTAGTCATATTATCAGAATGAAACAAAACACCATACAGTGGTTAGAGATGGACATGAAGGGCTGGTTCAACAGCTCATTCATGTGACCATTCATCTGTCCATCCATCTTAACCTGAAAGCCTATCCTAGCTGTCAATGAGGCTAGAGATGGAGTGCACATCGGACAGATCGCCAGTCTGTTGCAGGGCCAACACAGAGAGACGAACACCGGTCAACCATGTCTTTGGGATGCAGGACAAAAACCATGCAGGCACCACCATAGCGCTCTAGTCATGTGACACAGGGGACAATTAGAGCTACTTTCAGTCAGAAAAGTATGTCGAAATTCTGGTATGTCATTTTTTAGGTTACTTTTCATAATGCTATATAACCTCATATATAAATACAGAGTTCTGATTGGTTAATCACAACAGTTGGCGGTCTGTTATTCTTAAGGGCAGACTGCTGTAATGTACAGCTGGATATGAACCAGTGAGGAAGAACATTTTATGACAACATAAGAGGATATTGGTAGATTTTGGCTCTGTATGGAAGATCTAAAATCAATACAACAACATTCACAAGCGTAAGGGTTGTGTATGATTGTGTATGTGTCTAAATTCATGAAAGAACAATCATTCACCCACACTCCCGGTCAAAACATTGTTAACTGTAACATGAATAAACACAAAGTTAGGATTTCACACAGCCGTATAACCACTTGTATTTTCTACCATCTGCAGCTCAACACAGTAATTTGTCACTGAAGAGGCCAACCCATGTCTTTTTCATGCTTGACAGACTCGGCTGAATGCCTAACCTATCTGTGCGTGCTGTTATTCAGGCTCATTTCTGATATGGCAGTAATTTAATGCAGGAAAAAAAGAATCAATTTGACTTCGCCTCATAATTAATTATGGGGGGGGGGGGGGGAATCCTGTTGCTATTACAGCTTTATAATAACTAAAAGAGTATTTGATACATGCCCATTTTAAATTAATTTGTTAGCATGTCAATGGTTTATAATTATCTAAGAAGCGGACTGGCTCCATTCACTGCACTGCATTTAACTCCCGGCATTACCTCTGTGATGCAAGAGTCAAAGGGAAGATTAGTGAGTGCTTTCAGATGCAGCTCTCAAATTCACTTTACATCATCTGCATCAATTGTATTGTATTCCATAAAGGAGCTATATTGACGGCAGCAATTTTAATTTCAAGCGGTCAATCGCTGCAATGCACAAAATTTAATAAGAGCGTCTAATAGGTAAGAGTTTTTATTCTCATCAGGCTCTCTGAATCTACTCTTACACATTCATGAAACAGATGAATCTGAACAGCCGCAGAGTGTTACAGATCACCGGAGCTGAAGATATTCCAACAAAAACTGAGCAGTAAAAACAGCACTCAATGCTCGTCGTGATGAGCAAACAGACAGTATGACCTGACTCTGCAGTTCTCCTCCCTGTGCACCTTTGCATCACATCACTTTGGCTTTACTGCAGTAAACTTTTCCAATTCAGTCCACGCTAAAGTAGTGGACTGAAAAGTACTTTTTATACAGCTTTTGCTACTGAGATTGCTGCAATCTCACTATTATAATACAGCAACGGGTGCAGCCATGTTTTTAACAGGCAGGGCAGCAGCCTGACAACTATAGCTTTTTGTTTTAAAAGCTGCTGTTTCAACAGACCAAAAACAAAACAGGAGCAGCAATCAGACAAGACGATTGCATCTGAATTTACCTTCATCTACTACATCATCAAAGAGAAGATCTTTATGGCTTTTAAAGGTGCAATTTGTTTTATATATATATATGTATATGGACAAGACATCATGTGTGCTTTACTGTCTTTTCCTAAACTAAATCAAGCCGTTTTCATTCCTAAACATCGAATTAAAGACGCCTGAAGCATCTTTGCTTCTGTGTTTCCTTTATGGCAATGGTTCTCTCTTTTTTTGTATTTTATTTAATTAATTATTAATTTATTGAAATGTAAAAATACTACTACAAATTAGTATTTAAAATAAGCCAACCCTATAACCTAACCACCAGCCGTCAGCTGCAGGCTAAACTTAACTATCATGGTAAGTTGGTTATGATGAGATAAAAAAAAAAGGTATGAGCGGTCCAAAATCTGTGGATCAGAAGGAGGATATTTCAAGCAGCCTGGACGACAGTGAACTAAGTGTGAACGTTAGCACAACGTCAAGTGTCCACAGCACAGGGAGCTGCTGCAAAAAACACAGAAGACCTGAGTTCATTTTCTCACATGCTGTAAGAGGGACGGCCTCATATAGTGAGTTTAGCTGTTCATATAGTACCAATTTGTGCAATGTAGCTGTGACTGACATAGATCAAAATAAATATTATTCTTATAAGGAATAAATGTGCTTCCTGTGTGTATTTTGAATAGCTGAATAGAGAAGGTGTACGCTATAACATCAGCCATAGAGGCAAATATTTTAACAAGGTGATGTAAAAAGTTTGAGAACCACTGCTTTACGAAATAAAAATAATGAAAAAAAGTTTGATTTTTTTTAAACATACTCTATGTCCACATACAGTGCAGTGCATTTCTTATGCAGTCTGCATTTATTACCATCCTGAAGCGTTGTTGTATGCATGACATGAATTGCTGTATTATTGCAAACATGTTCAATACAATACAATATATCCACAGCAGTTGTCAGTCAGTTTTCCTCGGCGGGCGCCGCCTGGCCCACATATTCCTTTCTCTGCTTGGGAACAATAAGAGGCAGCAGCAACTCGATGTGTTGAATCCTATCTCAGTCGGCACATGCTCTCCTTCACAAGCTCGAGACGCAGCAATCCAGAAACAGTGGACGTATTGATCAGCGGCATTTCACACAAACGGATTGGATGGACGGTGGAAACGCAGAACTGAGTGTTTTCGTAGTGTATGTATGTACAGAGTTTAATCTTAATGTGTGGCAAATGCATGTAACGAAGGATGCCTAAAAAAAAAAAAAAACACTGTCAGAGAGATTCTCTTTAAGCCAAGAAAATAGAAATATGCTTGTTTTATAACCGTATATCGTAAAAGTTTCCCAGCTGCAAGGTCCTGCAAAGACTGTGCTGCATTACTGTTTGTCTCTGTCAATTCAGCAGGGTTAAGGATGGTTATATGGGCCTATAGGCTGGGAGCTTTCTTGCTGATCCAGCTTCTAGCAGGCTGAGCAAAGAATAGATTGTCTCAGAGGAGAAGCGAAAACTTAATAAACCAATATGTGAAAGAAAGAGATAAAGTTGTGGAGCACACTATCAGTATTTGGAGGGTGGGAGGATTAAGTTGTTTAGTCTTGATTCTCACTTAAAATCAATTCATACAGAGAAAAAAAAAACACAACATAGTTTTTTTTCTTTTTATCTCCCGTCTTCAAACAAGACATCAATATACTTGACTTTTATTAAAGATGTGGTCTGGTTGGCTTTCTCTTTGCTCTTACTAACACATTTGATTTTGGAGGATTGATGGTGGCTCTATGTGAAGGTCAGTTTTCCCCTACGCAGCAGCAGCAGCAGCAGCAGCAGCAGCAGGAACAGTCTAAATAAACAAGCTAATCAACCAATCAAAAACAAATATTACTGTAGACCTTAATGAAATGAACAATACAGCACATAAGGAGGAGCCTGGGGCTGTGGAGGGTAATGAGAGGTGTGCAGGGCAGATATATGTGGAGCCAGTCAGATGCTGACAATGAGTGCCAGCATGCATGATTGAAACAGCTGGTGGTAATTACAAAAAATAAAAGGTTCCGTGTGTATTTATTTTCAAAATATAAACATCTTAGTAAAAAAAAAAAGTAGCTCAGCAGGATGGGAGTAGGAAGTAACAGAACTGCTGCATAGTCTAGTTATTAGCTTAGTTTGCTCTCCTTTGAACTAAAGTCAAACTTTTTTTCCCTGTCAAACTATTAAAGGATAGAGATACACAAAGCTAACTGCTCCAACGTCAGTCTATTCCTAAACAAATCGTTTGAACAACCTAAACCAAGCCACTGAATGAACACAGTCCCACGGGTCAATGTGTGGGATTGCAGTAGCAATAATATTAATAACTAGAAAAGCACTCAGAAAGCTCAGACCTCCACCAAGCGCCTCAGTTTCCTCATACACTGATTCACATATCTCTAATCTTAAATGCACAGTAAGCCGAAATGTAAGGGAACCCCCATTTGATGATAAAATTCTGCAATCCGTATCTGATCCAGATGAGACTGAGTGGTGTGATAAAGGTCCTCACTCTACATAATTGGGTCTAGTTTGATAAACATCCGTCAATAATCAGCTGAGAGATTGAGCGCCATTTTTTTAAGCTCCATTTTCCACAATGTTAGCAAAAATGACAAAGTGATCCAGAATTCAGAATCTATTCCAGATCATCATCAAAATGTAATCATGTGTTCCTGATAACAGTCCAATAACAGTCCATTTATTGAATTTTTTATCCAGATCCGTCCATGCGTTTTTGAGTTAATGTTGCTAAAAGACAAGCAAACGGATAAATGCCAACAAAAACATCACCTCGGTGGCGGAGGTAAATAACAGTGGAACTATAGAACTGACTGAACCATGCGTAGGCCACACACATAGCGCTCAAGTTACAGCACAGTTCAGTTGTCACTACCCATAGTTTTCAATCACGCGTCTGGTGTCCTGGAGGGTAAAACAAAGGACCAATATGGTGCATCACACTGTATGCTCAGTAAAGATGCAGCGAATGTTGGTTTATTTTCCTTTGGTTTCTTTAACTGTAACTTCATAGACGGGAAAATGCAGGAAATGTATTATATACCTTTGATTAGAAGACTCATTGTGTCATAGTAACAGGTCACCTCGGGAAAATGACGAATCCTGTCTTTCTCAGACAGGATTCTGCTGACACATCTTCACCTGATTTTGACCATGATGTTCACATAAGGAACTTGATATGGTGTTTATATATAGCTGCATCCAGGTTTCTATTGGAATACTTCAACTAACATATTCAGGTGTCTGTGTTTTGGAGGCCAAACAATGGAAATGAAGAAATCTCACTGTGAAATGTGACCACCGGTCTCATTAAAGGACTGTTCATTAAAGTGAACAGGTGACAGCACACTTCAGCTGCATTTCCAAAGCAGTAGATAACACCGGTTCATACATTAGAATAGTTAACCTTCTCAAGTCAGGTATAATAATCAAAGCCATGAAAAGGCAGCTTTCTTTTATCACTAATAACCTTCATATAGAAATCCTCCTTTACAAAGTGTCCTTGTCATTTGTCATTAATGAAGCAGGTATATTCACATATAGAAAGACATATTTTATGTAAGAGGGCGGCAATTAGCATAGTTTAAGAGCCGTTTAGCCGGCTAAGATAATCCCAAAGTCTTCTTATACACACTTTCGTCACAGAAATTTTCTGACCAACATTCAGCTTGGATCTGTGTGCTTCAGACCTACCTTGGTATCTGAGCAACACTGATCCAGCTTGAGGAGTCGGGCTGTGGAAGCGAATGGAGATCTGATTGCTGTGACTTCGTACCACCAGACCCCTCATCAGAATGGACTCGTTAGCCAGCATCGTGTTCTCTCTGTGGCCCACGTCTTCAAACGCCACCTTGTCTCCCTCGGAGAGATTCACATTCATCACCTACAACACCCAGACAGAGAAAGGATTAGACCATCACAGCAACTCAATATTCGGGGATGTTATAGGGCTGAAACAGGAAGAAGAAAAAGTGCCTTTACTCTCTGTATTTTTAACTACATGTTGGGCAGTTGTAGCTCATGGCTGCATGCCGGTGTGTCCTTGAGAAAGACACTGAACCTCAACTTGCTCCCAGCGGTCGCACCGTCGGTGTGTGAATGTGTGTGTGCGGATGAATGTGAAGCAGTGTAGAACGCGCTGCATTCCTTTGAGTGTTGAGAAAATTGCTATGATGTATAAGACAGGTATCTTATGAAATATTTAGAAAGAAGGAAGAAAGTTACAAGAAGAAAGAATAAATATTTCAGATGTGACGCACTTTGTAGTAATGTAATGTGAGTATTCGTCACATTTCCTTGAGTTTTGCTTAACTTCTGAAGCGGCCACAGTTCAGCCGCTATAAATACAAAGCGGAACATCGCTATTCAACGTGGCCTTGATTGCACAAATCAGAACTAAATGAAAGTGTCAAATGGCTTTTCAAACCATCAGAAAACTGACAGGAAGAAACACAATTTAATCACAGGCGTGGACGCTGCTAAATAAAGAAACAGAGGAGGCCCTTTAGAGGATGTCTCGAAATCACTTCTCAGGATGAGAAACCAAGCCAGACACCCAGGGTGTGCTATGATGTGGCAGCATTTCACAACAGAGTGATAACTCTACTGTATTTACAGCTAGAGGACAACAAATGGACTCCACAAGGACAGTGACATGACTTCTTTCAAAAAGAACTGTGTGAGAAACAGCCTCTGTGTGCCTCTCTCAACCATGCATATGTAAACCATATGTAAATCCAGCTATTTACATAATATATGTATTTGCAGTCACGGCTATTCACATCAAAATTGCACCTAAATCGCTAACACTCTGCAACAGCAGTTCCCCGCATTATTCCGGATAATTTCAAAAAGTGCCATAAAGACTTTATCCATTCAGGGAGTCAGCCATTGATGTTGCCACAGTGTGTGCTGTCATCATCCAGCGAGACATCAAAATCACAGAGAGTTTTCCAATTTTGGATCAGATAATAAAATGCTCCTATTATGAAAGCACTTCAGGGCACAGGAGCTCCAGCCTTCAGAGATTCATTTAACATGTGAAGCTATTTGCATTCGCAATCAGTGATGGAGGGTTGAGGTGGGCTGGGTTATTATTATCGCACAGTTCAAGGGCTTGTTTGCACTTAAACTGAATTTCCTAGTTAAAAAAAAAAAGTCACACAATGGGGTGAAGTGAAGGACCTGACACTGACCTCCACCTTCAAAGTGCAGTCTGTGACAAGTGTACTGCAGCATTTTATCACTGCCACATCTGCATGGGACTGCACCTGCATAATGTTCTGGGACCAGATCAAAAGAAAGAAAAATATGGGGAAAAGTGGAAAGGACATTGAGTTGAGGACAGTGATTATACACACAAGATAAGCCTGATAATTGTCTCTTCTGCTAACTGCATGTCTGCCGAGAAATGTGGCTTTTTTTAAATTTGATCACAGCAGGTATATCTTTATTCAGCCGTTAAAAAGAGGAGACGTCTTCACGTCGGCCCTGGACAGATCGTATCGTCTTGTCTCACCTAGATTGGAGATGAAATCCGCAGCTCTCTTGAGAAAAGCAGCTGTGGGAGTCTGTGGGGAGGCGTTACCACTGACAGCACACCAGTGTCTTTTAACGGCGTGTTAATGTTCACGTGAACAACAAACCTGGACACTAAACCCGTTGCTAGGATGAAACACGGCTGTAGTTGAAAATTATGTGTGAGCATAGTAGCCATATTTGATTGACAGTATGTCCCACAATACAACATACAGTAATGTCATAAGATCATATTGTCTGTGTTGTCCCATTAGACACAACAGTCCTTGTTGGGAGGAGGCTGGATACAGGCAGCATGGTGGACCTTCAGTCTTTGAGTCCCCCTGACACTGTGAGCTGTTCAGTTTTCTCCTGTGGTTGGTGTTGACCTTTAACTGGTTCAGGTTAGGTGTTAGAGTAATTAGTGGTTAGGTAAAGATCATAGTTTGTGTTCATAGCAATAAACATGTGCTCTTTCTGCAATTGCCATCACGACCATTCACCAGCAGTTGTTAACACGCTATCAAGTTATCATACTTTTTCAGCCCTGTTAAGGTTTTTATATTGGATATCTTTACGCCTTAGTGTTGCAGCTGCCTAATAACGTTTGATAGCATCCCAAATGGTGTTTGTTTATTCACTGAGACATGTGGAGATGTGTTCTAATGCCAGATGCCTCAGCTTCTTAGAAAACCCTCTCTACATTTTTGCTGTAACGTGAAATGAGGTGAAATGGATTGGTTGAGTAAACTCTTGTCATTCGATCTCTGTGAAAACCAAAGTGCAACTCCCTCATAGGCTCAGGGGGAGTGCTGTGGGATGATCATGTTTTTGGATGATTTAGATACTAGACACAAATGCCTGGTTACTTCTTCTGCTGAGGGCAGTTAAGACCATCTAATCACAAACGTGTATTATGTGTAAGGGGGCACAGCTAGCTAATTAGCATTAGTAAATCTCCCTACAACACAATACATAGAGGTCAAGGCATAGCTGGTACTTGTTCAGATTATGACAAGCATACTGTTACCACAGCATCTGACAAAAGGTGACTCATGTCACTGGTGTGCAGTCGTTAAAAAAAGGGAGAAATTGAATATTGATATCAGTAAAAAGGCCCTTATTTATGCTGAAACTTTACTTGCGGCCCACATGTAGCGAATCCGACCATGAATGAGTCATGCTGTACGAATGGAGCGGCCTCTGCAGCGCATTTGTGTATAACAAGTCATAATGTGCCGTTAATGAACTCATGGACACAGAATCAGGATAATAGTACGCTGAACAAAGGGCATCACCAAGTAATCACATTATGCCTTCAGCACAGGGATAATAAAACACTTGAGGGAACATTGGGAGACGTAATCCAATTTGCCCTGGCACCAGTCCAGCTTCTGTATAAGTGTACCTCACAAACATAGTCATAAGGCCTGAACCAATGTCTCGAAAAAGACTTATTACTATGTCGACATAATGTATCCCAGTATAATAACATCTAAATTAACAGCTGCGGTAAATACAAATTCAGTCAGTGAGGTCTTGTTGTTCATGTAGTGGAAGAAACGGCAGCATAAGATGACTATAGCTTAGATCACAGCATAAACACTAAACTGACTGGAGCCGACAGGTCTGTCTACACAACCATCATATCTCAGAAGACTGTCAGTTCTCACTCCTTTTCTAAGTGGCAGCAGTGGGGAATACAAATGAAATTTCTGTCTATCTTCTAATGGAAATGCTGTGTCAGCATTTGCAGCATTTGACCTTTTCATATTAGCTGATACTAATATCTGATATCTGATACCATTTCCTTCCCAAGTTTTGGTCCATACAACGGACTTCTTTGGCTCAGTCAAAGTGTATCAAATATAGAATTAAAATGAACAGATCTGCCCTTTCAGTTGGTTCGATTAGCCTGATCAGACTGTTTAGTCAATATCATTGATATCTAATATCAAATATCAAATTGTTGGATCTCTTGCTAACATGAATAAGTCTCCAAGAGGGTAAGTTGTTGCCAATAAAAATCCAGATTTTTGGGGAATAACAATGTTCTCTATTTAACTGATAAACTATAGTTAATTTGATGAACAGATGCGATATTCATTTATCTTACTTTTTAAAGGTATGTAAGAATGTGGCCAAAAACTACACTCAATATTCAAAATACAGCAGCGAGTCGTATCCGCCTCCACACTTGAGGTTGGCGTATTCTCCGTCAGCAACGAGCGAGTAGTGTTACGAGGAGGAACACTACATACACAGGTAGGGTTGTGGGAGGTGTGCTTGTTACGCTGGGTGGGGCGGGGGGGGGGGGGGGGCATCACAGTGGCCCTGCTACTGCACCCGGCGGCAGCCTGCCTCGCAGCTTTTAATTCCACTGAGTCACAGTACAAATAACATCTGCAACACACAAACACGTTGCAATGATTTGTAGACGGTGGTGGGCGGAGCCTGATAACAAAAAACGATGATTTCAAAACATCAACATGATTTGCGGTCCGCAAAATATTTTTTTTAATGTGAATATTTTGTCTGTACTGTTGTTGTTGGTGAGTTCAGTATGTTATATGAACATTATTCCAGAGTCTCTGTCACATATTAGAGGGATTTTACAGACTT
>JAVQJX010015284.1:0-10130 GCA_036025115.1 Ambassis agassizii | reverse complement strand
AGAACAAAAACTAAATTATTATATCATATGTAACTTATTGCTATGACAGAGTGAAAGCATTAGGATGTTGGTAATCATACCTAAACATGACAACATAAGTAACAGTCTGCTCTCTAGTGGTGAAATGCTCCATCTGTAACTTCCACACAGGTTTATATGGATGTCTTATATAGAGATCTGTTAATTAGGGGATATGTTGGTGGATGACTTACCAATTGGGTTGACGTCAAAAAAGCGCACTGAGGTCCTTAGGATGGCGTTAAACATGCTGTTGTGCAACGTTTGGGCCGAGCTCACCAGCACGTTGAAGAAGAGTAAACTGCGGATGAAGCCAAACACAACTGAAGTGGCTGTTAAACCTAACAAAAGCACAAAAAATAGAAAAAAACATCAGCGCATGACAGTGCTGTTCAAGACCAACTATGCATTTAAAGTGACATTATTAGGTGAACTGTGTGACATAAAAAAGAGATATATTCCAGTTTATTTATTTTCTTCATTCAATTATTATTATTTTCTTTTGAATGAATATTTATCACAATGCCTGAAAGAGTGAAGAGGCTGAGAGTCATAACCAGACAATCATAGCAATCCAACAGCAAAGAGCAAGAAAGGCACAGCTATCTCCCTGTACAGCTGAGGCCCGTGTACACATACACTGGGCCTTGAAGGCCTTGGGCCACAGCCAAAGAACTGTGGATCTGTTCATTGAATGGCTGCCGTATTCAGAGCTTTAACGGCACACAAAAAGCAATGTGCGCTCTGTGAGGTTCACCTGCGTAAACACCTAGGTACAGGTCAAGGTCCAGCTGCTGAGGGAAGCTGCCATTGAGTTGCTCTGTCACACTGATGTGCTTCTGTTCAGAGGCCCTGCAAGCCACAAAAGAAACAAAAAATACACAAGGACAAATAAACACAACAAAGCCAGAAAGCTACAACATGAAGGCACTATACAAAACACACTCCTATCCGGAAGCACAAGGTCAGTTTCAACAAGAGAAAGATAATGTCAGGAAAAAAACAGCCCTCTTCTACGAAATCATTAACCATTTTCAGTCTGTGATTTTGCAGCTTACAAAACATGTTATTCACTTATTTGCAAGCAGTTTTCATAAGGTTTAATTAAACTAAATCTCACCAGCATGCGAGCCACCAGTCCTGCAGAACAAAGGTAACCTAAAAAAAGACACACAAATAAACACACATATTATTGCAGCTTCATATATATTTACCTAAAATGATGTATTATAATGTACTGATAGAAAACAAATTAACTCACATGTGCAAGGGCATTGAGTAAAATGAGGACCAAGAGGACCAGGAAGTTAGCGCCTGCCATGAAATATTTCACATACATATGTAGGCTGATGTTTCCTTCTAAGCGGCTTTCCTCCTCTGTTGGCTGCACTACCTACAGACAAACACTAGTCTCAGTACCATTTATCAAACAGCACTTCAACACCAGCAGTAATGAAATGAAGTAATGTGAGGTTATTCTGCTCTCTAGTGGCTGAAAGATGCACAGCAGCAGCACAGACATTTTCTTTCTGTAAATAATTTTTTAATCATTTTTGCATGAATTTAATACACCTACTGCTGCAAGGCGAGGCTCTGTTGCCTCAATCAAAGAGTATTGAGAGGAGGAAAGTGAGGACATAGAGGACATGGAGTTGTCTGAGAGCGCATGGGGGAAGCAGCCAGGGTTGGGGGTCATGTCCTGTCTCTCCTCCTCCTGGTCCTTATCTTCCTTAAGCAGGGATGTAAAGTCTAGTCCAGAGCCTTGCAATTCACTATAGGTCCCCTGTGCCACCGTCTGGCCCTGACAGAAAGAAAAACACAGTGACAGGAATACTACACATCTGTAGGTGACTTAAGCAGAGAAAACTGTCAAAATCACCAATTGGCTTTGACCATACAAGTAGTTTACAAACGTATTCTGACATTATATATGCATATAACTGTGCAAAAAATAAAATGTTGACTTGAACAGGACAAAAAAGGTCACGATAATTAAAGGGCCAGATCTCGATCCAGTAGTGTACCCGCTGAAGCCCTTTTCATCACCACAATTTTCTGTTGTTGTGTCTGTCCTGTCCAACTTTGTCTTGATACTTGTATACGCATGGGACAGTGAGAAACGTAATTTCGATTCCTTTGTATGTCATGAGCATGTGAAGAAACTGACAAATAAACCTTGACTTGAATCATAAAACGTTTTAGATTTTCTTGTTTTCTATTGTGGTTTTTAAGAATTTTTATTTGAAGAGTAAATAAAAAATGTGCACATTCAAATTCATTTTCACAGCTTTGTTTTTCAAGGAGCATCCACTAGTATTAGTTCACACACACACAAAAAGCTGCCAGTGGAAGGCAGCTCTGGAAAAACCTGTGACCCTGCTCATTGGTACATAGTCAGTATTATACAGTATTAGGACTGCTACTTTTATTTCAGTTAAAGCTGAATAAACAATGTGTGAGCATAGGTGACACTTTCCAGTCTGCAGCTACCAAGCTTGTACCTGTTCACCCTGAACGGCTATGTTTCTGAAAAGGTCTACACCTGAGGACAGCCTGTGTAAAAAAAAAAAAAAAAAAAAAGAAAGAAAAAGCCTAAAAGCAAACAATCTTTAACCAGACTGGTAGCTGCTTTCCTGTGTGCACTAGCATACACCATCAGGATATTAACTGTTAAAACCACTGGAGTGTGGTACTTACTCCTGCTGATTGATTTCTTCTTGTCTCACAGAGGAAAAGTCCATAATTCCCAGGAGTTGTTACTAGAGAGGAAAGCATTTCCAGACTCAGGCACATGCTGCCAATTTGACAGGTTTAGCTGGGCACCTTGGCGCCGCTCCTTTTGTTGTATTTAAAAAGCTTTAGATGAGTGTTTTTTTTGTGCTCGACTGTTTCAGAGAGGGGAAACAGCTCTTTTTTTTCTCTCCTGTGTTTGAGGACTTTCCCCCCACGTCTCCCAACATGAAGAAATTGTTGCAAATGAGTCATTTCTCCTTGGCAGGCCTTAGGCAAGGTATAAAAAAGAATAGCCATAATCTTGAGAAGACAAACATAATTTACTGAGCCTGTCACCTCTTTTAATTACTTCTGATAAAAATCTGAGATTACTAATAATGGAATTTATTCCTCTTAAAAGCTACTTTTTGGTAAAGAATGGTAAATTAAATCTCGTGTTTCTGTCTGGAATTGTGTGTGGTTTATGCATTAGTAAATGACTGTGTTATTGTTCCTGTCGGTCGAGAAGGGACGATCAAACGCAGGCCTCTTGTCTCAGAAACTGGCCTTCATTTCTGGGTTACCTCGAAACTGGAAATGTCATATTTTCCCCTCCCACCTTCTTTGAGCTCCAACATGTGGTTACTGGTAATAACCGTCTGAAGTGCAACACTTACAATTTGGGGGGCCTGAGTCTACTGTAAATCTACAGCTTGTTTTATCTTGTTGCAGTAGATTGTGTTGCCAGGTGAAAGTCTGGAGCCTCAGTCTCACCCAACTCGTGGGCCATATTTGAGCCAAAATTGAAACAGTAAAACCCCCAAAGGACGTATAATAAAGAAGCAGTGCCAAAATCTTTCTTGCCTTGCTATGCCCCACCATCTGCTTCATGAAGTCTAGTCACAAAAAAGGCCTGTGAGAGTGAGACATGGTGCCACCGCACCTTAAAGACATTCTGTAAACATTTGTAACATGTTACCAGATTTCCTTGCGTGTGTGTGTAATTAAAAGCTATACTGCCACTGTAATGTTTTTTTTTCTCTCCACTGCTGTTAATGTCTTTTTTGATTTCAGTAGTGCGTAAGAAAACCATAAGATGTGACTTTTGCAGGCACCGTGATGTGCAGACGAAGAGGATGCGAGAGAGAGAAAGTCCAGATAATGATTTACAGGAGCCCAGTCCTCTGGAGATGACATTTAAAATGTTCACACATTTCCTCAGACAGAAACTCCTCCCACTTCACATAAAATATGTGAGTGTTTCCTCTCTTTGTAGACTGCCACTGCTGCAGGTTCAGACTTAAAAGACATTCCCAACCTCTTAATCGAGCCCCTGAGCCTCATTTTTTATATCTTTTTCTCGCTTTAATCCAACACATTCAAAGACTGTTCTCATGTTATGAGAATTCCCCAGGTCAATGATAAAACAATTGATATGGAAAAGTGTAGTTCCTCATTGAACCTATAAAGGAAAATGTGCACTACATTTGTGGCGGACAACAGAACTTAAATATTTTCATTTTATTCATCATGGCAGCATAAGGTCACTAAGAGGCATGCACTCATCAACTGTTAGATGTAAATGATGTGTAATATGTTGAAGCCAAAAATAGGTCTGTGTGTGACTCATTTCATCCATTAAAGTGTTAACTGAGATTGTTACATGATGGCTTTTAAATGGGTTAAACATACAGAATTTATCTGAGCTCAGGTCAGCTAACAGACTGCAGCCTTTGTTTCAACAGGCATTAAAATGATATTGATCTTATCAATAAATTCTCCACAGGGAAGAAAACACAAGCATTTCACAAAAGGTATATTCATGTACATACACAAGGCACTTTCATTATGTGTTGGTCACTATTATTTATTGAATGAACACAGGAGCCCTGTTTTTTTCTTTTTCATTCTTGATACCAAAGCCAACAGTGATTAAAATGAAACTGGGTGCAAACAAAATAGTTTGCAGTGTCAGGTGGACTTTTTGTGGCTTTATTGATCCCCACCCACGTGCAGCTCAATACACAGATATTTGAAGAAGGCTATAACACCATGGCTGTTCTATGCATATGCTGTTGTGAATTGAATAACTTCTTAAATAAAGAATGGTAACATGACGTTTTGATTTCAAGCCCATTTTGAAGCAGTGATGACGTCCAGCTGATCCTCTCTTCTTTCAGAGAAACTTTTCTATGTTCCTCTGAAAGAGAGAAAGCCAAACCTGCATGAATGGAGACATTATTAGTTATAGTCTGCATTCAACAGTGTGCATAAACGCATTGGACAGAGCTGGTGACCCAGCATGAGTGTTGGATGGAGTGAATATGTGTTTTAGGCACCCTGAGTGCTGCTTGGCTTCGGTGCATTAGCGGATCCGGCCAGATGCTCAGTGTGATCTGTCATGGGGGATCGGGCTGGAGCACAGTGGGCGAAAATGAAATTAATCTCTGCTCTAACACGCCATCACAACATCACAAATGAGAGATGATGAGAAATGATTAAATAAGAAGAAACAAAAGGAAACTCTGGTTGTTTCATGACGTGAGAATGAGGGGTGGGGAATCCTTTGTTCTTGCAAAATGTAATGATTTCTCAGACAAAAACATATTTCTTTTGTGTGTGGATGCCATCATCAAGACGAGTAGTGAAATTCTCTAGAAAACCCAATTAAAACTCACCTTTTTGATGTATAATTAATTAGCTTTATATATATATATATATATATATATATATAATATAACCTTGTATGCTGAGCATTATGATTTTATAAGGCCAAAGTTTAATACTGTGAAACATACATGAAGATTTTTTTCAAGAAAAGGAAAGGACATGTAAACAAAAAGCATTTATATTTTTTCATTTTTAGACTTTAATATTATATTTGTAGTAATGGCTACACATGGAACAGCTAAAGCTCATCTATTGTTATGAGCACATCATCTGAAAACTACCAAAAATGAATGAAAAAATATGATAAGAAAGATGCTAAGAAAGATGTGTGAGAGATGCTCCCCTTCCTATTTGAAGCAGATGACACTGTTCCAGCATATATTACACATGCATATTATCTTCACTAATCACACTATTTGTGGGCCTTATTGCAGCGATGCTTAAGACGGGGTGAGCAGGGGGCTTCTTTGTGTCGCAGCTAATGATGTCCCTTTGTGATAGCGTTGGGTGTGAGGGTTGAGGACACTGGTATAGACTCCGAAGAGTTGCTCTATGGGTCTTAGTGTGACTGGCAGCTGCAGTAATCCGCCCTTTGTGTCTTCAACAGGGCCCCACTGAGCTCCCCTGACAGGGACCGATGTTCCCAACCCCAGCAGACAGCCCAGATGGGCTGAGTGACACACAGAGGGAGAAGGAGGGAGGGAGGGAGCGCTAAGAGAATCAAGATGAGACGCGAAGGAAGAGGGAAAGTCAACAAGAAAAGATAGAATTAATGTTAGAGGAAACTCGAAAGCAGAGAGGGTGGAGGAATGGAGGTCTGCTCCTGATGACAGCTCTGTCACCGCAAAGACAGGATTGACTCGCTGGCCTCAGATCAGGCCTGGTTTGTTTGCCCAGAATTTACTTTTTTTTTTTTGTTCCTTTTGCGGTCACCCTGGAGTGTGCCAGAGTAATCCTTCTGATTGGTGGAGGCATTCTGGGCGCAGCACAATTAAAGTCTATGGTCGCACACAATGACAGCAGCAGCACACTACTACTTTTTTTCCTTCCTCTCTTTTCCATCACACACTCCAGTGTTTATTTATATTGAGTGGCCTGTCGTCTGACAGGACCAGAGGTTTTTCTGTTGCCACTTGTGGTTTGTGTTTGTCTCATTTCATTACTGTCAGCAAAGTGTTGTGTGTGTTTCCTCCATGACTTTGCATGTGTAATCTTGCATAGAAAGCTTCGATACTTCTTTATACATCTGCCATGACCACATGCTGTGGCGTCACAGGGGATCAATGACATCTCTTCTATCCAAAAGTTTCAGACCACATCAAAATAAATCAGACTTCCATAGAAAAGTGGAAATAATCAGAATGAGAAAGAAACTTCAGGTCAGCAAAATCACACCATGTTAATGCTTTTCAGATTGCAGGTGTTACTCGGACGGATTTGACTCATTTATCGGAGGACATTTTTGAGTTATGTGAAACATTAAGATGAATAATGCTGATAAAAAGCTTGTTACCATAAAGAAGATATACAATTATCTCGTATAAGTCAAATTGGTTAAAAAAAAAAGCATCCTTTTTGGTCTATATTCCCACAAGACCACTCACTGGTCCCTAGTGACGATCAATAAGTGGTGTAAATATGCTGGTCAGCGGGCAAAGCCCAGCCCAAATAAACCTCCCAGTGGAAACAACAATTTCCTAAAGGCTTAAAAAAACGCACCCATACCCTAAGTCCTGCACCGTGATATTATCTGCTCTTACTGCAACCAAGATGACAGCTCTTTGATTTTAGCCTGAATGAGCTCTTCACTTGAGACATCAAACAGAACGTAAAGCAATGGGGATTTGAGACTGATAGAAACTCCATTGATCTTCCGCTTTCTTCTTAATTTATATTTAACCATTGGCTTGGCACCAAATAAGATTGTGTTTATGGCCTCTGAAAATCCATCATTAATTTCTTACTGCTAAACCCAGACCAAACAATATCATAAATAATGTTAATCGCACATGAAAACGCACAATTTCACCATCAACATTTCCTCAAACAGCAGCATATTTACCCCTGCTCCCACAACAAGCTGTTGAGCCTTAAAGTCTTGGTACTACACTGAGAGAAGAAGTAGTAATTGTCAGCATTGAATTGCATGAGCTCAAATGAGAACGTGCTCACATGTGTTCAGAAGCTAATTGGCAGACAGAAACAGCAAACAGCTCTGGGTGAAGGGAGCCGGGTCAAAGTAAATTCAAACAACACAAACTCTATTTAAATAAAATCAAATGCAACCACAAGATGGTGAGAGAGAGAGGGAGAGAGAGAGAGACAGAGAGAGAGAGAGAGAGAGAGAGAGAGAGCATGCACCATGCTGAGATAAATGAATTCATTAATTAAACAATCCAGACAAACTTAATTTTTGAATTAAATTGAAAATTTTGACTTTAATTTCAAATTTTCCTTTTAGAATAAAATCTAGTGTCAGAATATCAATCAACTGTTTCATATGTCAATTTTTTTGTGAGACACAAAGAACAAGAATATTTTGTCAAATGATAATAAAACTGACTTTTATGTATTTCTCACGTTTAATGTTCAAACCCAAAGCATGCAGTGATTGTCTGGGGATGAGAAAGCAGTCTGGGTTTCATCACTTTCTCTCTCTCTGTCTCGATTTACACCACCATCCAAGGAAAACAAGTCTAGGCGTTGGATTTACAACTACATAGCAACCCTCATCAGGTGACTGTGGTTTAAACCGGTGTCTTTCAATGGAGACAAAAGAGGAGTGGTTTACTCAAAATGAGGGTTTTTATGCATCTCATCCAATCCAAAATATAACCTTTTCATAAATTCAACCAAGGGGTTTTCTTTTCCTAATCAAAAGTAACAAAAAATAAAAATGTATGAGCCTTGATTTCATCAACATGTCACATTACAGACCCATGTAAATATATTTTCACTCAAGTGGCCACTGAAGAAACTGACATTTGGACCTTGAAGCGGAGGGTCGCCAATTCGAGTCCAGCCCTGGACACATGGAGGTGGGCTGGTACACACACACACACACACACACACCGACTCATGGCTGCCTGTGGCGCCTGTAATTTCCCTTTGGGGATCAATAGAGTATGATTTGATTCTATTCTATTCTACATGACTCGTCCTATTGGCTTTTTTTCCTTGTGTGACATAGTTTTAAAACTGTTATTCGCTTGTATTTGTGTGTGTGTTCATCTTTGTATGCATGTGCATTTGTGCCTGACTATGATGACAGACATGTTAAATGAAGGGCGGTGAGTAAACCCAAATCTGGTGCAGCCTGTGTGTAGATTTCCCAGTTTGGGAGAGGATTAGAAACTGGAGAGCTGCTCATCCATCCTTCTATCTGTGTCTAATTGGCAGGTCATAATTGCAGCTCCACAAAGCCCAGTGATGTCTGGACATTGACTGTCTTAAAGCCTGTGCTGCACTCTTTGCAATTTTGGTGAGGAAATGTGGTGTTTCAGACCAGTTATTTGATTTGCTCTAGACAGCAAAATACTCAAATCAAGGCTACAATTCACAACAATTAAATTACTTTTCTTTTTCTGTGAACTCAAAATATTACAGACATATATGAAGATCTGAAGAAAACCGAGTGCAAGACTACAAACAAGCAGCAGGAGGTGGTATCCAAAGCACGGAAAAGAAGTGTATGAGTGTAAAGGGTGCAACAAAACTTTCCAGGGAGTTTATGCTAGTTTCACATAAGTCATATTTGAGCTTGGTCTCAAGTGCTGCTTCATGAACATGATGAAATGGCCCTTTAAAGTACTCTCCGAGGAGCCAACACTTCAAGGGCTTCTTAGAACCCGCACCACTGCCTTGTATCACCCCGGGAGAGGGAGAGAAAAGAGGGCCAAAGAGAAATAGAAAGAGAACGCAAGAGACAGCAAGCAAGAGGGAGAACACTCTAAAAACCAAAATGAGAAAAAAAAAGTCATCAGAGTTGAGATGAGCAGAGAAACCCTCACAGAGAAAAATAAACTCAAAATGAAAGAGTGCAGAGTCTGAAAAAAATTACTTTTACTCTGAGCTGATCCTCAGATCAGATGAGATAAGAGCACAGTAAGTTCAGTTTCTGCTTGCAGCTGAGTTCAGGCATTTCTTTTTCCAACTTACTGAATGTAGGACTAAAAGGAGGACCAGAGGAAGAAGAAGGCAAGAGCAGCATGAGCGTGCCCACTAGCTTTTAGTCAGGAAGCCTAATGAGTTCCTGTGGGATGGGGGGCTGGCTGTCAATCATCATTCTCATTCTTCTCCAACACTACGCTGTGTCGTCCTGTACATGCAGAACCAAGGGGCATGAAATAATTAGAGCTGGCCAGTGTGCCACAGTGTGACTGTGGTCGTCTGGCAGAGGAAGGAAGTCACAGCGTGTCTCGCTCGCATGTCTGTCTGTATGTGTGTGTGTGTGTGTGAATTTGTAGGATTATACTGCTGGAAGATACAGTACACACCCGCCTTTACGACAATGCTTAAAATGTGACAATGAGGTAATAGTGTTTCAGCATATTGCATAATGTTGCCATGATCCGTCACTTATTGTGAGGGTGATGAAAGAAAAAAAATGGTGAGCAATGGATTCAGCGTATGATGAAAGGTTGCTCCTGCTGATAGGGCAGCTCTTTTTAAAGAATGCACAGAATGAGAAGACATGGATGATTCAAGTGAAAAAAAAAATCAGGCTTATT
>JAVQJX010015187.1:0-10801 GCA_036025115.1 Ambassis agassizii | reverse complement strand
TAGATAGATAGATAGACAGATAGACAGATTGACAGATAGATATACATCCACAAATGTACCCTGTCTGTGTTGTTTTCTTTGTAACATTAGCTGAGCCACGTATCCTTCTGGTAATAGCTCAGGAGAACCCCTGGGTGAATCAGTAAGCATCATGATAATATGTTTTGCTACGGCCCACGCCCGTAGGATCCTTTCTGCTAAATGTGAATATAAGAAGTTTGAGAAAATTGTCCCAATCAGACATATGGCTCATTAAACCAGATATGTGCTGTAGGCACAATGTGCAACAGAAGGTACTGAGTATGTAAACATAAGCAAACCATTTGAGACAAGCCTTACATCTGGAGATATTCTGTCTTCTGATTGCAGCCTCTTAGACATAATCTCTGCTTCACTCAGCAGCTATGATCACAGAGTGCTGTTTTTCCTTCTTTTCCTCTCTTTGAGGAAACCAGCAGAATACCAATAGCCAATAGGTAAATGCTAGGTGGCTATTTCCCTACTGCGGGATGTACTCATATTTGACTGTGTGTGTGTGTGTGTGTGTGTGTGTGTGTGTGTGTGAGAGAGAGAGAGAGAAAGAGAGAGAGAGATATGGATGAAAGGTCAAAGAAGCGCCAGTTCAAACTATACAGCCCTTACTGTCTGATAAGACCACTGATAAAGCGCTAGATGAGTCGATCATAATCATGAATTCTTGTTGTGACTTGGCATGACCAACTTCAAACTTCCTGCCCAATTATCTGTCAGAAAAAATGTAAACATATCTGAAGGTGAGTGTCTGTATTATAAAAACAAAACTATTCTATGTGACATTTAAAAGAGGCGTTCTTAAAATATATGAGTGACTATTGGTAGCATAAAGGTACAACAATCAGAAAAACAATCCATGTATTAACTTACTATAGGGTTCTCCACCATTAGCTTTGATTGTGTCTTTGCTCTAGAGCTGTCTAGAAAGAGAGCTGTGATTTTTGAGCAGGCATCGAAGTCACTGTATTGATCAACACCACTATCAGTCTTCTACAGGTGCTGTTGTGCTGCTAAACAGGAAAAAACTTGTCATAGTGTTTATAGTATTTCACATCCTAAGACTTTTTCTTCTGTCTTTAATTCCTCTGGGGAAAGTTTAAAAAGCAATTACTGTCCAGATTTAGTAACCTCAACTAGGTGATGCATTAATGTAGGCGTTTTGCTGGTATTGATTTATCCAGGGTAAGTTTGCAAAGCAAAGTAGAACAGACCTACTGTGAAGCACAGCTAGGGGGTTGCCCAGTAAGAGTTCAGGAAAATGAGGAGAAAGATAAAAAGCAGAGAAAAAGATAACACAGAAAGATGGGGGTGGGGTGTACGGAGGTAAGGGAGGTGTAGATCCTCAGTACATTACAGCAAAGAGACCTGTGTGCCTGCCAAGACCAAGCCAAGCAGGGATGAAGAATGAGGAGGCCCTGTAGGAGCCAGGTGTTCAAAACATACAAATATGCACACAAAAGCACCCACAGTCTTGCTCTCTTTACAACAGCTGGGTGAGTCTAAGGTCGCACTTGCTTTGTGTGACAAGGCTACCGAAAAAGCTCTGCAGATTTTCCCACTGAGACTATATAAACAAGTCATTTCTAATGCACACAGGGGCCGACCCTCTGTTTTGCTATCTGACCCCAAATCTGTCCCATGAACCCTCTCTTCGTACAGCTGAAAGCTTACTGCAAAGTGTTTTAGTTCACAGAAACAAAACTTTTTAGATGTGTTGTTGTGTGTTTTCTGTGTTGTGTGTGGTTGTTTGTTTTTCTCCCATTGTTTGGGAAAAGATGTAACGGTTCTTGCTGGTATATTTTATTATGATAAAACTTTGTGTGTGCTGCCTCCAGCTTTGTGATCACCACGGGCAACTATGGTTCTTGACCAGGATATGACCAGAGTGGGAATATGTGCTTCCTTTATCATGTCATTTCTTTGACAATGACTTTAGTTATGAGGCTTTTTTGACTGCTGTGTTAGGAGGCGTCATGGCTGCTGCAGATTTTCACCTGAAAGGCTCCTGTTTGGGACCTTTCTGTGTGGGTTTTCCTGAATATTGCTTCCTCCAATATGCCAAAAAGATTTTGAGGCATTTTAGGATAAATATGAGCTCTTTTTGCCAGTAGGTGTTCATGTGAATGTGACTGGTTTATCTCTTTATGTTAGCCCTGTAGCAGACAGTTTTTCACTCACTTTCAATATGTGGGTAAGGCATTAAACCTAGTCAAAGTTAGGCACTGAGAAATACATTTCAGGAAGCAAAACTCCAATCTGCCACCACCATTTTTGATTACCACAGGGATAAGTCCAACAACATATTCATATTACATTTTCTTTGTGATGTCAAGCTGTCATTCACATAAGAATAAGCTTCTATCAAATTGTACTTTGCGACAGATATGGTCCAACAACTGCAGAGAAATCTGGAAAAGTAGAAATATGTAAAAAAAAAAATATTCAAATATTCAAAATAAGCTAAAAGAAAAACAAAATCAAAACAAAGCCAATCAGGAGCAGCCAAGCCCTCTTAAAGTTTTATTTCCTGAGTCTTGGTGGCTTCAGATCAGACACTAAAGCAACTTCCAAGTCTTTGAAGTGCCAAATTTATCAGCTGGTTATTCCTGCATGATGTGAATCCAGCATTACATTGTTCCCTCCTGCGCTGCGGGGAGATGCCAGGAGGCATAGCCCATTTGACAAACCGACTACTTCATTGCAAAGTTATTTTTACTTCATTGATCAGAGCCTTAAAAGAATATTGTCTTGAGCCAGAACAGCAAGCTCCCAGGCAATCATAGCCCAGCTTAACAACATTTCCCCATGGTGCAAACTGGACAGCTGTAGACCTTTTGACGATCACAATATCTGCCTGTGACCCATTTACTCCCACAGCACACACAGATTTATATACAGTACACACATACAGCTTCAGTTAAAGTAGGCAAGGTTTTTTTTTTTTTTTAGACCTTGAAAACTTATTTTAGTCTCTGTCTCTCCTTTCTTTCTGTAATCCCAGTAACAATGCATTCTTCTAGGGTGTCTTTGATATGGAGATTGACAGAGAAACAGAGAAAGTCAACCAAAAGATTTTTTTTCCAAACTCCAGTACAATGGATTTGGATTTTAGGGGAAAGCGTGGGCTAGAGAAAAAGGACTACAAAGAACCGGAACTTCTGGGTAAAATATTAAAAACATTTTATGATCGCATTCCTTTTTTTATATAGAAGAGAGGCAGAGACAACATTTTTTTAGAGAAATGGAGCTCAATCTTTTTTCCAGCATGCTAATCATATGCTAAGATATTTTAGATTAAGAGATCTTGTATAAATATATACCTGTATAAATTCAATAGAGAAGCTGTTGTGGTACTGGCCAACAATATGTACAGTTTGAAATAATGTTTTCCCCTTATACAATCTCACAAAAATATATATGATTAGAAACAGATTTTTGCCATGATGTGGTTAAAAGTCTAATCAGCCGACTTAAATGTAATTGTAAAGCTAAAAAAGTTAAAACCAATGCTGCTCCTATAGCCACTAGAGGAGGGTTACAAAAGTCAGATGAATCTCCATGTGAAAATGTTTCAACTTTATAGAAATAAAACATTGTTGATTTCTGAACCAGGCTGAAATGTTAGCTTCCACACTCAGCTTCAAAACCACGTATGGGTGAAAGTGTCTGAGGTTTGTGTTCTATAAAGCTGTAACGATCATTGAGATTTGACAGATAACATAAAGTCTAGATAAAAGTGGTTCAGTATTAAATTATTTTTCTTTTTTTTTGCTATGATTGATAGATATATCACAGATATCTGGAAGTTTGCTTCCTTATGTCATGCATCCTCATCCATGTGCTTGTACACTAGTGTTTGTGTGATAGTGTACTTCTGTGTTTGTGTCCTTTAGGCAGTACTGGCTGATTTGGACAACAGAGAGTCGACTAGACTTGGAACTGAATCCAAACCCTTCGGCAAAACGCTCACATTAGGAACAAACCAGCAAATGATGGTTTTATTACCTGCTCTCTGACACAGCACACACTTTAATACTCTGGCAGAAAAACCCTCAGCATCAGTTGTTTCATACAAACCAACAATCCCAATTCCTCTTTCCCTGCAGCTATTAGAAACTTTATGCCGTGAACTAGTGAATATGTTGCTCCTCAGTGTGGGAACGCCTGGCTGGCAGATGCTTTTCTATTTGATTTGTTTGGAATAGCATACAGTAATCCATTTTAGGCACATAAGCTTCTTATTGTAATCAATTAACTTCTTCTTTTTGAATGAATAGGTGACTACTATGTGCAAAGAATCCATTATAAAAGCTATCAATGATTTCACCATCACATTTAGACCTATTATTTTTAAGTTTTAATATTAAGTTTATAAGCTAAGACTTGAAATATGAGACCATTTGTCCTTTCCTGGCCTTTTCATAAAGCTAACCCACTAGTACATATATCTAACCAATTAAAGACTGAAAGTGTCTTAAACAGCAGGACAATGAAAACTGGAATCTTTCTTGATGCATATTAAAACCAAGTCCCCTAATGGGAGCCTTTGGATGACCTCCCATTGCCTGAAATATCAGGCCGCTCTTTCATGTGTTGGTGCCATTTAGGTCATAGGAAAAGCATCACATACATGTAGCTGGATGCATTTTGACATAGGTTTTTACAGTGAACAGCAGTCTGAGTAGATTCAATAAAAGAGCTCTAGTGCCAGGAATAGACACCATGGCTGTGCAATATCTGAACCTTTCATATTGTAGAAAGGTGTCGAAGCCATGATGATTTTTCCAAAGCTGACCGAGAGCTTCTAGCTAAACCTAACTAAACAGGAAGTAAAGGTGATTGAAAACAAACAGAAAAGTGAAAACATAGAAACAATACTAGATGACAATTCCTGGTTACATCCTCCAGAAAGCCCAAGAAGCCCAAAAGTCACTATAAGAATGACCTTATATTGGCGTTGGGGTGACCTCTCAGGACAAACACTACCGGTGTTAAATATTTAGCATCGCATATGGAATATGAACAAGCTGTCTTTGGTTTTACTCTGCCTTGTGTTTAAGACATTGACTATGCATTAAGTTAGTGACATGATGGTTGTGAGAATGTGTCTGGGGACACAGAATCTTTCAGTGGTGGGAATGGAAGCCATTCTCTAAAGACTTCACTTGTCATTCCCAATAAATCTATTCATTCGGGTTTTCTGTGTAATCTGATCCAATTTATCACCAGATGGAGACATATCTGCTTCTCTCTTCAGGATCCAGAACGCATGGCCTCAGCTATAAAGTTGATTGTTAATATTAATATAGTTTCCTTACATGAATTCAAGTATCTTGCAGTCTATATAGAAAGCCCTTTTGTTGAACTAGAAGTGCTATTATATTTTTGATAGAGTCTTGTATAGCCATGAGGGAAAAATGTCATATAGTAAGATTTAGTATAATAATTGTTTCAACCAGGATTTAATTCTTGCATTCTCCATAAGCAGTCCATCAGAGAATAATGCAGAAATCAGACATTTTGAGTCACAAACTTAGTAACAAATTTAGGTGGTGCTACTTTGGGTTAAAATGTCCCAGGAAGATCCAACCAGGTGAAAGGCTTCCCAGATAAGACCAAGACAAGTGGAGTGCTGATCAGTTCTGCATATATTCTGTAGTCAAACCAGTGGAGCTTGTCAGCTGTTTAATATTTCCCACATGTAGCACTAATCCTATGTTGTTCCTGTTTCCCCAGCACCAGCCACCGGGCTGGTTCTTTTTTTCTATTACTATAAGGGAGATAGTGGGGGTTGGGTATTTAATAGAAAATGCCACATCCATGTGATTTTCTATCTCAGTGAAAGAAACAAGCCAAAAGGCATTCCAGTAAATAATTCAGCACAGACTCATGTCATGTTAGTTTGGGTCTGTATGCTGCTGGACTTTTTGCCTGAAACTGCAAAAAAAGTCCAATGAATGTCAGGAGGGGGGTCTGTAAGGTAGGACGATACAAGCTGTGGTTGAGAACTCTCTGTTCATGCCTTCACCAGGTTCCTACTGTGCCATTCCTTTAATACATACACAGTAGATATGGTTATGTGTTTTAATGAGGAACAGACAGAGCATAATATGTGGATCCAGCATCTCTATAAATGCTAAGCCAAACAAGTTCTTTCTGCAAACAACCTAACATCGATTTTATATTTTTACTTTCTCCCTCCAAATGTGAGATCAAGAGATTTAGAAAGAGACATACCACATTTTTATCTGTAAAGCCAGCCACCATAACAAGTGCTGTTAATGAAATGTGATGGGGTTTTTTTTTTGTTGTTGTCTCTCCCACCCCCCTTTGCTTTCAACAACTAATTACATTCTTTTGTGCCAACACATTTGTATGGAATGCAAGCCTGGACAGAGTTATCTGTCTGAGGAAAACCCATACACACGCTGACTACCAAACACAAACATGCACAAAGAGAGAACAGAGCCATTTAAGCATTCAGAAGTCACTAAATGCCAAGGTTACCACATCGATACAGGATTGATTCTGCACACTATGCTTGTGAGTCTGGTCTCACATAGGCACAACGTGGAGCCTCCTCCTACCCGATGCTCACACAGTTTAAGTTCTGTTTCAAGTATGAGTCAGTGGGAAGATGCAATGAATCTCATCAAAGTCACTGTCTAGAATCTAGTAGAGAGGATGTAATGTTGGTCTATGGCAGCACCATGGTACATTTTGTTTTTAAAAAACCATCGGCAAACATAACCATGATTCATTGCTCAGCTATTTCTTTTTTCTTTTTTTTGGTCCTTTTAGGATTTAAGTTGCTGTTGATGTTATTACTTTTTTCCATTCTTCAATTTCATCATTCCATTTTTGTTTTCCTTCCTCTTCTTGGTTTTGTTCTTCCATAGGTTCTCCCATGCCCTCCCCTTCCTGTCCATCATCTGTCATTGACCAATCACATCCACAGTCAGCTCATCCTCATGACAACCCGCTGTTAGGCGACGCACCTGAGCCAGACTCAGAGGAAGAGGAGGAGGAGGAGGAAGAAGAGGACTATGCTGCTCGATTGTACTTGCCTGTAACACATGGTAACTAGAAACCCTTTTCTAACCTGACTATAATGGGTTAAGATGTTAACACTGGCAATGAATAACTTTTTTCATCCCACATTTTTGAGATGTGGGTGATACATCGGTCAAGTAGTTTTAAAAGAAAGTCTGTTACCATGGGATGTTATTATAATTTGCTTGCTTTTGTGTGTAAGATCAGAGTACTAGGATTTCTTTGGAAATCACATTCTTCTGTACTTCCCACTGGCTCCTGGGAACTTTTACATCTTATTCCAAACATTCAGCAGCTTCAGGAGATGTTGAGATTTTGTGTTCATACACTGCTTTCTTCTCAACTCAGCAGGTAGTAAAAAGAGACAGGTGGTCTTTTACCTACGTCTGTGACATATTATGAAAGAGACATTATCGTTTAGGTCAGCTGCATGTTAGAGACTCCACCATGTGGGCTGTCGCTATTTTTCATGTTCTATGATGAATGCTGAGCTTGGCAGGCAGTGCAGTATGGAGGCTTGAACTTATAAAAACCTCCAATAAACTGCCAACGTCTGGTGCGAATCAGACCACTTTTTTCCATGTCCGTCATCATTTCTCCCAAAATATATACGTATATTTTACATCCATGTTTGCTTCCCAATCTTTTTTCACTTTATGTCTGCCGTGGTGTCTTATCTTAAAACGCTATGTGCTCATATCAACACAAAAGGGATCAATTAAGTAAAAGTTTCAAAGAGAAGTCACCAATCTATAACTTAGAAGAGTTAAAAAAATAGCCATGACTGCTACTTTCAGCATCTATGGCAATTTACTACTGAAAGTAGGTCTGGAAAAAATTAAGCGAGGCATCTTGAAAGCGGAACATTTTGAAAGGGATCTCCAGATTCAGAACAGCTGTTACAATTGATCTATTTTGGCTGCAGTAGATGTGATCAGCCACCATTACAGACACCTTAGAACATCAAATCATCTTACGTTATCATATGTCACCTAGCAGGGCTGTGATACCTTTTCCGTTTCTTATTGTATTTATTTCATTAAGCATTATTTAATCAAACAATTGGCTTTCATTGTATTGTTTTAATAGGGAGGCCGGCATGGGTTCAAGGTTTTGGCCCGTGTCCATGTGGAATTTTTGCATTAAGGCAGGCTTTACAAGATAAAAGCACTGTTTAAAATGTTTTTTGTTTGTTTGTTTGTTTTTTTGTGTATCTGAGCTGGTTTAGATGGACAGCTGTTTCACCATTGTATGAGTCTAATGTTTATTGGATCATGATGGAGACCAATATGGGACATGGAATGACTTAGAGGGACAACACTAAGTTGGACAGTGTCAGTGATTGTTGAAAAGTCAGTATGTTTGCATTTATAATGGTAGACACTCCAAAGTTTGACAACTGCCATTTTTTTGATCACCGAGAATAAAAGCTTATTTGACTTGTTGTTGTCAGGATTCAGGATCTGCTCCCCATGTTTCTCCACATGGCTGCAAGTTGAGGATGAAACTTTAGTCTGGCTGTTTGAACCGCTGGTGCCACAGGGACTGACATAGCTTCAAATCAAAGTGCTGATCTGAGACCTGTTTGCCTGTGAAGGGTGACAATCACCAGATGCCAAATCACACTGGCTAGCCAATGACCCTGGATCAGTCTACTTATAGTGAAGTAGTTTGATAGGAACCAGACTTTGATGGTTTGAAGAAAGGAACTACGACGACCACAATTAGAGTCAGACTGCATCAGGAGAAAGCACATGAAAGGGAGAAATAAAGAGGGAGGAGATTTGGAAGGACGGAGTGAGAAAAAGAAAGACAGCTGCAAATAGTGATGGAAGGAGAAAGACAGACAGACGTCTCCTCATATTTACATGGCCTAATCAGAAACAGCTCAGAGACAGAGTCCTGAAATGGCTAAAAGGTTGCGCATGTGTCTGTTTGTGGATATGTGTGTGTGGTCCTTTTTTTTCCCAAAGTAGTCCCAGCCTGACCTAACCAACCAATGTTCAGCCAAACATCTAAAATATCACGCTCACCACTTCCTGCTCCTTTTTAGACACGTTTTTTTTTTCTTTATTCGCTTATATCACCCTGTATCCTTTCCACCAGTTATTTTTTCTTTGCACCACTGACTTTGTGTGAAGTTGAGCTCTGAGGCAAAGTAAGCAAGAGGCCTGTTGGCTTATATATATATATATATATATATATATATTTGTAACTCCCTGTTTACGGGGAGTGTGAGAATGCCGTGAAGGATGAGAGACAGCAGGAAATAGTACTTTTTTAAAACCTGCCTTGAATATTGGCCTCACTAGCATACATGAAATGTGGGTTTCAGGGTAGAAGCTGCAAGGACTTAAAAGCCAAAAGCGATTTGCCACACTGGGCCTATTCACGAAAACTATTATGACAGAAAGGCAGCAGTTATGGCTGACAGAAGACATAGTTTACCAGCCTAATTTGTGCTGGGACATCAGGTTCAAAGGAAACATTTTTCTTGACCTTATGATAGCTGTGTTGTGTTCTGTAAGAATCACATAAATCAAGTGGATTAGTGGTGCCTGTGTGTAAGTTGTCTGCATTTTACAAGGATAGTTAAAGGACAGTTGTTGTAGATGTATTTATTTATTTATTTGTTGTATTTTTGTGAAATGGATATTTAGTAGCTGTTATGCATATGTGAAACTGCAGTAACAAATGTGTTAAAACAAAGTGGTCTTATAAAATTAATGTTGGTGTAAGCTATAAAAATTTACTCACAATGTCTTCATCTTTATTAAAAATGTTAAAAGTTTCTTTGTCATATTGTTTTTGCATAGCAGCTCTGCCTGCCTGATGACATACGTAAATTGGTTGCTGGTCTTGACAGAACACAGAGGAGCACATCCACTCAGCCTTTTGTTTGTTTTGAGTCCGAGCGCACTGTAAATCAGTAGGATGAGAAAGAAAACAGTGCTTTACATGAAGCATCAATCTATGTCATGATCGTACACAGTATACATAATAATACTATATACAGTTAGATGCTACAACGTGATGTTTTTATTTATTCACGTGTGCAGCACACACTCCAGGTTAGCATTGACAAACAGTTGCTACAGGGTTTACTATGGCTGAACAGTGGACGTGTTTCTCTCAGTGTTTTGTCAAGCCCAACACAACCAATTCTGTCATCATGCAGGAAATGTTGCCACGCAAAAACAACAATGACGATCTACAAGTGAAGAGACTTCTGATATTTTTAATAAAAATGAAAACATATTGAGAAATTCTATTCTATTTTAAACTAGAATATTCTGCTGCTATACATGCAGCATCCAGTTGCAATGATGTGTAGACATTTAAGAAGCGAATTAATTATTGGCCAATATTAGCACAAAGAAAAAACAAATACATTAATCTGAAAAAATGAATATACCTGAAGCCAAATAACAATGTCTACTTTTTAGTCATGAGTTCTGTTGAAAACTTGAAACACAATAACAGCAGAAGCTGTAACATTCAAAAGAGCAGCATGTGAAAAAAGTCTTCTCAGCAGAACTGCATTCTATTGTTTTAACAACCGGAGTATATTTGTTGAATAAGGGCAACAGAAATGGCAACAAACATAGCTTTATTATTAATAATTACAGCAATCTGACACCAATTGCCTTTAGCCAACATATCCAAAGAGGGCAAGACACTGAGCTTTTTTTTTATTTGTTGTTGCCTCAGTATA
>JAVQJX010015161.1:0-10023 GCA_036025115.1 Ambassis agassizii | reverse complement strand
TGTGTTGAGTTGTGTGTGTGTGTGTGTGTGTGTGTGTGTGTGTGTGTGTGTGTGTGTGTGTGTGTGTGTGTGTGTGTGTGTGTGTGTGTGTGTGTGTGTGTGTCAGCGCTTTGTGCCAGGACAGCAGGTGGCTAGTCAAAGGACATCAGTGACCTTCTCCTTATCCCTCCCCACTTCCCTCCTCCCTCTGTCAGTTTCCCCCTCTGTCCCCAAGTCCCAATTCATCTCACCCAGTAGTGAGGGTTCAGTCGCCCAGACGATAAACACATATACAGACACAGGTGTGGGTGGTTTATTCATGAACTAGTTTGAGATGCTGTTTTGACACGCTGCTTATGAATAATGTAAATGTGCAGTGTTTACTCCAAGGAGAAAAAGAAGATGGTGAAAAAGACTGGACAAGATGTGTAAAAAGGAACTAAATGGAAGAGTGTGTGAGTGATTCTTACCTTTAGTGGCTGATGGAAGGAAAGCAGGATATGGAGTCCAGAGGGGAGGGATACAGAAAATGAAGAAAGCAAAGAAAGGCAATTTTAATTATTCTGTAACAACAACATGACAACAAGGAGTAGAAATACACAAGTTATACACTCACTCTTGGTCTGTGAAGAAAAGGCTAAGGTGAGTTTGGCAAAGAGTTCATCATTTTCAAATTGGTCCTCTTTTGCTTTGGTCCAGAAACTGTTCTCAGAGAGGTCCTCGGGTCCAATCTAAGACAGAGGAATGTCAGTGAGATAAAAACAGAGGGAGGAAATAAGAAAAAGACAAAGATAAACCATATCTGTCAGAGAACCATATCATCAAATGGACTCAATTTTCTATAAATGGCCAACTGTGCACCTGGCAAACAATGAGATGAGCAGATAAAGAATTCACAAGAACAAAAAAAGAGGCAGGGGTATGATAGAGGGATGATAAAGGAAGGAAGGCACAAAGAGGAAAGTGAGGAAACAAGTAGTCATTTTCTCTAATCATCGCGCACTGTCTCTTCCACAAAGCGTCTTGAGCTTCAGAGCTTCTCACACAGAAATAAACGACATTCACTAGGTTCCACCCCGCCCCCCACATCCCCACAAGTCTTTTTCCCCCTCATCACCCTTACTTGGGTGCTCTCTCACAATTAACTTTGCATGTTTTTTTCTTCACTTTCTGAATGTTCTTATCAAGGGAAAAGAGAAAGGGAAACAGAGAGCGAGTGAGAACGCAATGGTAGAAAATTTACAGATATCAGGCCTTTCATTATGGACAAAGCCTCGGGGATGGGTGTAGGACAGAAAAGACAGAGACCAAGGAAAGGAAATGTGATATGGGGATGAGCTGAAGGAGCAAGAAAGAAAGCAAGAGAGCATGCAAAAAGGAGGATGAGACCCAGCCAGAAAAAAAGTTAATTTAAATTACAAAAGAATACCATCCTTTCTAGCAGCAATTTAATTATCTTTCAGTGGTGCAGTTAAAAGAAGAAGGCTTATTAAAAAGCAATTTCTGTGACATCCTTGTCAAACACTCTCAGCCTAGCAGAGAGAGAGCCAGAGAGAGCGAGTGAGAGAGAGAGAGAAAGAGGGAGAAGCTAAATGCTGATGAAGTCTGCTGAAGCCATTAAACATTAGCTTTAGGCTAAAGAAAGACAGGGCCGTTTTGATGTTTTAACAATCACAGATGAGAGGGAAGAGAAGAACATGAAGCATATAGTCATGAGCTACAAGTATGCATGCAAGTCACTTTGGGTCAGCATCACATTGTTAAAGCTCCATTTCACGTCTATATTGTTGCACACTGCACTGAACTGACATACTGACCAATTTAAAATAAAATTTCAACCAACTAACACATTTTACAACTGTGTGTAAGTTATGTGTACTTTTTGGCATCAATGACAAAGAATAGAATTTGTCAAAAGCAAATGAAGCCCAATTTTGGCCCATATTCAACCAACCATCCAAATAAATTTGGCTGAGTAGACATCGAGATGTTAATCCTCAATATTTCAACATCATATCATCACGTGTCAAATAATACTTTTAAACCATCTTGTCTTATAACTGACCTTGCTCCAGTTGGCTCTCTTCATCTGGACCTCAGGTTTGTATTCCTTTTTCGGATGGAGACCATAAGGTAGGGAAGGCGGTGCAGGGGGACCCCAGCCTCCCATGCCAAATGGCGGAGGTGGAGGCATTCCTGGGCCCATAGGTGGAGGAGGAATTCCAGGACCCCCAGGTGGTGGTGGTGGCGGTGGAGGTCCCATCCCAGGTAAAGGTGGAGGCGGGGGTGGTCCTGGCATGCCAGGGAGTGGCGGGGGTGGTGGCGGTCCTGGCATACCAGGTAGGGGTGGGGGTGGTGGGGGCCCCAGCATACCGGGGAGGGGTGGGGGTGGTGGAGGTGGTGGAGGTATACCAGCCTGACCTGGTAAGGGAGGAGGGGGTGGGGCTTGGGGAACAGGTATGGCTGCATGGCCAGGCAGGGGTGGGGGCAGAGGTGGAGAGGGCCTACCTGCATTCTGGCCAGGAAGGGGTGGGGGAGGTGGTGGAGGGGCCAATCCAGGTGTTGGCATTGGAACAGTTACTGTGACAACTTTAGTTTTGGCCTCTTCCAGATCCTTAGTTAGCTTTTCAATCTGCAGGGAAATAATTATTTTTTATGCATTTTAAATATGTTGAATTGGACATAGTGCTGTCTATCTTCACTGTAAAAATATACTGTAATTATAGCTACTGGCATGCACACAAAGTATTCCTGGAATTGATATTAATTTTGTATGGACTTGGCAATTGCCTTTCCAATAAATGCACATGCCATCAAAAGAAAAAAAGAAAAAAAGAAAGCATGATTAGAGGCTGGGCAAGACTGAGCTTTGGGAGTGATGGATTGAGAGTGAAGGATGAGGCATACAGAAAAATACACAGCAGGAAGGAATTAAGTCCACGGAGGAATTTAAGGGAAAATTTAATTTTGAAAGACGAAGACCAACTTCTAAATTAGTAATATATATTAGGGAGAAAATGTCTTGTGTGTTCAGATGTTAATATACCTAAAACATGCAGTGTACAAGTGTAAAAAGTTTAAGCAAGTGTAAAAACTGCAAGCATGACTTTGTGAGGCAGTGTTTATGTGTAGCGTAACAAATTATTTGTGTCGTTTCCTGTGACTTTGAAAAGAAGACAGTAACAGACACAAAGAGCTGCTGAGGCTGGCTTTCTTAGTGAGGCAGCAGATGAAAAATTGGGCACAGCATCACATGTTGGGACAGTGAGAGATCTCTACATGTGAAGAAATCTTCGATGGGCAGTGCCTCAAACACACAGAAAGTGAGCCATCTTAGTATGAGAAGCTTGTTTGATGCCTGGCTTGAGATGCTGTTGATGCTTTGGACAACAGTGTGCTTGTGTGTGTGTGTTTCAACGCAGTGAGAAGAGGACTGTGCTGGCATCAGCCATATTGGATGAAGCTCATTCTGGAAGTTGTGTAGTTCTCTAACTGACAGCCCCCCTCCCATACGCACACACACAGACGCAGACACACAGAGAAACATCTTCATGTGATCATGAGCACACATGCACAGAGGCAGACTGTTCTGGGTCACTTGGTCTGTTTGTGAGCCTGGGTGTCACTGTGAGGCAGAGTCCAGCTGGTGTGGCAGCAGGACACTGACAGCTAAACAATTCTCATCTTTGCCTCCCTACTGTATAAGTGTATACACATACAAACATGCCCACGTGCGCGCGCACATGCACACACACACACAAACTGGCCTTAAAATTCTGTTTGTCCCGTCTCCATCCTTTTCGTTTCTTCTTTTTTTCCCTGATCTTTAGTCAGTCTTTACAGACCCATTTCTGAGCCTTCAGCGTTTTTATTTAAAATTCTTAATCTGTGAAGGATTTGGCTTCTTCTCACAATATTCTTTTAGTTTTTTTTCCTCCCTCTTTTCATGCCATGCTCAAAGTGGGCTAAATCATCTAAGGCCAGGGGGGTTCTGTGTTTGTGTGGGGGTGGATAGATGTTAGGCCACTTTTTGGTGCTTATACTTACGATATCTCTGAGGCTTGAAATATTATTCTTGCAGCTTTAGTCATACTTTTTTTGTCTGTATGTGTTTTGTGGTCATTGAATAACAATAACTATCTGACTAAATTTGTTTTTTAATTCTGCTGGAAATGCTGTTGCTCCAGTGTGCTGGGTGTGAGTTAACTTCAATTCTAATTTGGAGAGTTTATACATTAAGGTAAAGATGAAGAATAAAACAGAATTACGGAGATAATTACACAGTGTATGTGTTTTACATGTAATGGTGTGTACCTGCTTTTGCAAAGAATTCATCTGTTGTTGAAGTCCCTGGTTCTCCTTTTCTTGCTCCTGCTTGGAGAAAGCCAGCTGTTCCTTTTCTTGGCTCAAGTCCTGTAGCTTCTGTTCATAGTCACACTCCAGTTTCTTCATCTCCACCTGCAACTCGTGGCGTGCCGTCAATTCTGCATCCAGCTAAATAACATGTTAAACAGCCGTAGTTAGAGAGAGATCTTAAGTATGCTAGGCAGTTTCTACAATGCAGTAAATTACGTTTAATTTTTCAGATTTCAGTAAAACACATACAGGATATTTTCACATGTATAGTGCTTTTCTGATCCATTTCTCTGAGGAGAAATGGAGAGACAAATTTGTCCTCTTTGGTTTTGTTTCCTATTGCAGGGAGAAATTTCTGTAATCTGGGCTATATATCTATTTCAGGAGCATGGCCAGACAATTTAACAACCAAATGCATGGCATTCACTCATAACTGGTAATTAACTGGGCACTACACCAGGCAATACTATACTAGCAGAATGCAAAATGCACCTTAAGGAAATTCCTTAAAAATTCTAAACAGCTTCAAAATTTGTAAATAACACGTTGTCTACAGATTACAAAGATTTGTAATTTGTGTAGCAATTGGCTACAGGAAGTTACAGGAAGTAACACCTGGCAGTGGAAATACTTCCCACTACAAAACTAACCAAGATATTTCAGACCAGCATAGGACCTCTCACAGGTTTTTGTATTGAATAGATGGTATGCCACTGAAGTTTACACTGGCACTAAGGGGTTAACTGCACTGCAGCATAATTTAAATGAACTAAATGCCGTAGGTGTTAAAGCACTCATAGAAAAGTCGCATAACTTCCCACTCTGTATATAAAGTGTACACTGAAAGCAGCATTAAGCTAAGACTTTTATCTGTATAAAATACTACTTTTTTGTATTACCCCTCTGTGATTGACAACAGCCCTATAGTGAGACTATTAAATGCTATTGAAATGCTCTGCCCTGGATTTTGTTACATAACAAAGACTTGTAATAAAACAAAGGCTGTGTAAAAATGAGTCAGGTCTGATTGAAGGGTAACATTTTTTTGTTTTATAAACAATTCATTTAAAAGATGACTGAGGGAAACCAGGGATCTCCAATAAAATATGGCAGCAGTGTGTTTGCATGCACAAGATTTGGAGGGACAGCAGTCTTCATATCTCAAAGACCTGTTGAGGCCAGGCACGCTAGAGTGCATTTCTCACTTTCATAAAACTTTCAAAAAACCTTAACCTCCATAAAATTGCACATTAAATTCCTACCTTACATGAATGTTCAAGCATTTTTCTTCGAGGACGCTTGACAAATAGCATAAGAGTATATAAACAGATGACTAGATGAACAGTCATGTACAGAAGATGTACATGGCTGTTTTAATTTGCAGACAGCATATCTGATACTCTCACTGTCACTATCCTGGCAGCCTTATGCCTAATTCTCATCAGAGAGACTCACTGTAATTACCCCATCATCTACAACTAGTCTTATGGCGTGAGTGGTCAATGAAAATGAATCCATGGGCATTTATGTGATTGCCTCTTATGTGGATATGTATGAATTCAATTGATATGATCCCGCGTTAGACTGTGTGTCAGCTAGTTTTAGCTCCCTCTTTGCAATTACCTTGTCACTGGGACAGAAATATCAGGGTAGTATCACACCACAATCAACGCATTTACTCCCTTGTGTGATTATGTGTTTTCAGCAAGCCTAAAAGAGTATTTGTCTGTCAGGTTCATGTCATATGTGTGTATGCTCACTTTCTTAGTCACCTAGTGTTACTCTCTCTTCTATATGTGTTATACAGTGTCATGCAAACAGAGGTCATAAAGAATTTCATATGAATGCGTACATGTGTATGAAGGGAATGTTTTACTGTCTTTTTTATCTCTATGATTGCTCTGATAGCTTGAATGCTTTCAAGATGACACACTAATGCCTTTAAAGCATGCCATTAAGATGTGTGGTGTATTTCTGTGTATATTTCACCTTCTTCCCCAGCTCATTGGCTTTGGCCTCGCTAGCTTCCACCTTGGTCTGGTCCACCATATTGTCTGTGGATAGACAGAAAGGACAGAAGAAAAGATAAAGAGGTGGTAGATAAGATAAGGGCTCTGACAACACACCTGCACATGTCTGGCCATGAAGACATTGTACCCATCAGTCTGGCACATGCTGTGTGTGCACGCATAAATTCACAAACGGGCACATACACACAGAAGCATCCCATCTGTCTCCCTATTCTTCCCATATCACAATACTCAAAGTCAAAATCTATAAGGCAACTTGTGGAGGCATTTCATTGCAATGGAATTCTATATGCTATTTCAACACATCAGTCCTGTTATGCCTACTTTACATTGCATTTTTCCATCGCCATTTCTTTTGTTCGAAAAACACAAGAATGACCAAAAACTATGGTATAATACATTAACAGAGACTTAGTTTGGCAAAGGACTGAGAAGGACACAGACAGACCAAAAGGGTTCTTCTACAGAATAATTGCAAGGTCTACAGGTGGTTCAGTGCTGAAGGGCTTACCAAGCGTGTTCAATAAAAGAGCTAATTAACATGAAGATGAATGCCACAATGTCACTGGATCAAAGACAACTAATCATGATGCCCAGGAGGGGGGATCAAGCAGACAGATCGCAAAGATGGAACTCCGTGAAAAGCTAAAACAGAATGAAATGAAAAATATACACGTATATATGAACTTGCAGAGGGGGCATTGCTGGTGGAAAATGAACTCTGAACTCTTTCTCTCTCTCTCTGCAATGCAGACAAAAGCGAATGTTTTACCAGATGAAAGAACATCACAAAATGTACCAACTATATACACTTTCAGAGTGTGCATTTGTGTTTGGGTTTACATGGATATTGGATGTGTAATGGTTATAGGGAGGGGGGCGTACTTCTGTCATGGTGGCTAGGCTAAATGGGACAAACTTTGAATAGAGAGCACTAAGGGAGACAGAATGTAGGGGAAAACTGTGCTGAATTTCAGAGTTCAAAGAAAAACACTAAATAATGCATGCAGGGCAGAATTGGGCTGCTTTCCACCAATAATAACTCTGGCAGCCTTAAAGGAGGCCAGCCAGCCTGTGTATATGTGTGTGTGTGTGTGTGTGTCAGGACGCATTTAGAAGCAGCGCAATTAAAGCCTCCTGCAGTGAGCAACAGAGACCTGCCATAAAGAGCACCAAACTCCTGAGACATGGCCTGCACCTCCACTCAACTGTGGTTTAGCTTACCATTGTTGATGATTATTTACAAGTGCCACTCAATACTACAAGTCTACCTAGGTATATGGAATGAAAGCATACCACTTTTCCTTGAAAATGATTAGATGTCAAAATGTTCAAATTTCATGTTTGTATTCACAGGGTGGGTCAGAAAATTGTTGTTGACTGAATCTCCTGTAAGGCTCAGCAACAATTTCTGCAACCTTCCAAAACTGGCAATCTGACATTTCTGTCCACTAATGTACACTGTAAACAGTCAGCTGTGAAATAGTAAGAAAAGGGCTTAAATGCCTGACTACACCTCTATTTGAACTCTTTAAACTATCTGTCCAAATGTAACGCGCAACTCTTGTCTCGTTCTTCAGTTCTTCCTTGTGGCCAGCTGCATAAGGTAACAACTTGCCACACTCCTGGCTGGACAAACACTCCCACTCTGGCTCCACCCTGTGGTGATTCCAGGAACTCAACACAACATCTTACGTAGACACGCAACATGTGTTACAGTCAGATTAAAATTAATATTTAGCCAGACCATTTGTAGTGCCATTGATGTCACAGTTGCCACTATATCATTGACTGGACTGAGTTAGGTCAAATAACAAATATGGGAAAACATTTACACTAATTCAGTTCGGCACAACAATATTTGATTTTCATGGTACCTTTTTTGAGTGCATACAAATTGCTCTCCTATTGAGTGACAGCCAAGAATACTCAGAGTAAAAGAAAAGGAGAGACATGACTGTGTACATGTTGTGGTTTGATAAACATATTAAGATCAACATACCTATCAAGCTTTCAATGTTGAGGCTGAGGTGACGGCACTTGAAGTCAGGGTCCGCGCCATTCCTGTGAAGTACAATCTGACCAGTACACTCGTCTATGAACTTGTAGTACTGAGGCCTGCAGGAAAAAGGGAGAGATTATGTGACAAAGAAATAGAGAGCCATGGGGAAGACAAGCAAGGTGACAATGGAGCGTTTGTGACACTTGATATTAAGAAAATGTATCACTTTGAATGTCATCAGAAAACATGACTGACATGTATATGTGATTAATAATTCTGCCACAAGAAGTCTAGCATATCATGTGAGAAAAGAACTGAGCCGACAAAGAGCAAGGAGGTTCATCTGTTCAGACAAACGTGTGAACACAAATGCTTTGTCACTTTGTCTTCCCAGCTGAGATTGGCTATCTCTGTGAGCATGACAGTTTGAGTTTCTTGTCACAAAGATTGATTGTGTGCAAGTGTTTTCATAAAAGCATGCTGGTTTATGTCCAGCTCCGCATGTCTGATCAAGCCAACTTCACACAGACACTCAATTTTGGAGGTGTCTTATTCCCTGACCCCATTACATGCTGCCAGAGTCAAAAATTCAATACTTTATTTATTCTGTCTCCCTCCCTGGTCTCTCTCTTAGTCACTCTGCCTTTGTCTAACACTTATTCCACTTCTATACAGTCCTTTTTTTTTTTTTTTCAAAAGCTTAGATTTATCCATGGAGCGAGAGAGACATCTAGTGTTCCTTTGGAAAACCAAACCAAAAAGAAATAAACTGGTATTCTTTTTGATCTAAAATTAATCTTATTTCAACATCGAGAATGCAGTGATAATCTGGTGGTTATGTCTAAGTGAGGAGCATTAAAGGAAAGCACAAAGATGGTTTTTCAAACTTTTTACTGCCTGTGTACATGCACAGTCTCTATATGACCACTGTGTATCCACACATAACATATGCAATCTGAGTTCCTAGGCCCCTAATTTCATTTCATTGAAACCAACCAAGAATGAAAAAAGGGCAAAGCAGCAGGTACTCTGCCAATTTTCTTCAAGTCTTAATTTCCTCTGCATTATTGTCTCACCTTCCACCTCCCTTCTCTTTTCATCTCAGTAATTACCCGGTTGTATTTTCTGCCACTCTCCACTCTCCACTCTCCACTCTCCACTCTCCACTCCCTCCACTCCCTCCACTCCCTCCACTCCCTCCACTCCCCCCCCCCCTCCCCACACACACACACACACGCACTTCCTTTCTCTCTGTGGAGTCCATTAGAGACCACCTCTATTGTATTTCACTGGATCACCTGGATGGAAAAAGCTAAATAGGAGAGAGGGGAGGATGGAGGGAGAGCTAAAAAGACTTCAGCAGGGACCATTTGTTTTGACCGGCATAGCTTTTCAGTTTTCACAAACTGTGTTAAAAATAAGCCTGTATGAAGCCAATACAACAAACAACATAACAACTCATAACTTGTATTCTATTCCAGTCTCACTGTTGACTTTACCCAGTTAAAACACAAAGTACTTCAGTGCACTCACTGGAGTATGGATGCGTATGAATGGATCGGCGGTGGTCGGAGAGGCCGTAGGCGCAAAATGGCAGCCACGTCTCCGTCAGTCTCCCCCAGGGGAGCTGTGGCTACATGTGTAGTTTACCACTGC
>JAVQJX010015159.1:0-13875 GCA_036025115.1 Ambassis agassizii | reverse complement strand
ATCACATTGACAGCCAAGAAAATGACAGAGAAGCTTGAGGCAGATGTGAGAAGCTGGAGTTGATTACATCACTGATAATTCAGCTATACAGCCATAATGAGTTGTTTGTGTCTGTGAACATGACGTGTAACAGAATACAACTGTGATGTTAATGTAGGAACATGGCTGAGTAAGATTTTTCAAACCTAGTCAAACCTTTTAAGACAGTTTGTCGGTGAATAGTGCCAATTTAACATTGCAAATAAAATATGCCTTATTTATTATGAAAATAAATAAGGCCACAATGTTAAGCAATTATAGTATGACCAAAGAAAAAATCCTTAATGTTCATTTCGTTAAAACTGAGCTTTTAAATATTGTGATTCTATGCAATACTATTTCCCTCCAGACACAGTTTCCTGGTTATGAAGCAAGTGAACAATCCACTCACACTTACATTCCTTCACACAGCCCTGTCATGTAGATTCAAACACCCCAGCAGTCAACACCTTGTCCCTGAGGTTCTCCTCAGTCCTGCTTTCACTATCGGCCTGCTCCTTTTTGTCTCCATCTTGTGTTTTCAGCGCTCCCAGTGTATGAGACTGCATTATTTGTGTGTTTATCTTAGTTGAAGTAGGCGGAAACCTGACAATTCTACTCGCCCCACCAACACACACTCACGCAAACAGAAACACACAGCTCATGTCTTTGGTTTCTTAGCTCATTTCTAGCTTCCTGCTCTTCTCCTTCGCACTGCTATAGAGTTTGGACAGCTCTGCCTCTGTGCTCAGTCAAGCCTTGCAGGCCTGGGGACAGAAGGGGAGCTGGGTAAAAGGAGGAGAAACAGAGAGACAATCAAGGAGTCAAAAGGAAGACTGTACAAGAAGAAAACAACATCACTTGCCGTCCCTTCACTCCTTTTTTTGTAGAGAAGAATAGCAGCACAGGGGGAAGGAGGGGAGTGAGGGGGCCAATCTTTATTACATCTGTTTTATTCATGTTGTTGACATGCGTGTGATATCAGTGTATGACCACTGGACCGTGTCAGACTGCAGTGTCTGAAAAAGGGCAAGCAGCACCGTGCAGCCCCCCAAATCAACCCCCACCCTGCAGTCCTGCACCAACATCTTTTGTGCTCCGTGTTTCTCTTTTTTTGCACGCTAATGCTTTGTGACCTTCGGTTATGTTTTTGTTCACCTCTCTGCTTTTGTTTTTTATTTATCGTTTCAGTTTTCCTCTCCCTCCATTTGCCTCTCATTCTTTTTGTTCTCATACTGCATGTCTCTCTATTCCCCTCTTATGTCATGTTGGTGGTTGTCTCTTGTAGAAACAGGTCATCTGCGAAGCCTCCGGTGACATTGAGAAGCCAAATTGCTATGAACATATCTGTGCGTGTGTGTGTCACACACTGTCATCATTCCCAGCACAACAGAGGCCACACAGAATTTATGTTCCCTGCTACCAGAGCCATTCTGACCCCAGGGACTCTCTTATCATAAACTCTAACCTCAACCTGACATCAAACGCCGACCCCCGAGATAACATTGTAGTCACGATAAGCCCTCAGTAGAACTGACTGCAAGTGTTGTAACTCTCTGTTTTGTTTTTGTTTTTGTTTTTTTTAAATCCTCACCCCCTTGTACACCTCCACAGTGTCACATTTTTCCTCCACAAAAATACACTTGTCATTCATACAGATGACAGCTCTGGGGTTACACACACAGGAATAAAACCACAAGGAAGCTGTCAGTGAAAAAAGATACATGTTGTTTATATAGCTAACTCAAGGTTAGGGATGAGTTTGAGCTTCTAATGCAAGCAGCAAACAGCACATTGTCCCTGCTATTGTTGTAGAGATTTTAATGAAGCTCCAAAAACAGTTGCAGGATTTCTTAATTTATTTTGTTGCCTACATTTAAATAGCAACAGAAATAGTGTGGACTTATTGAGCGTGCTCTGTACCTTTTGTGCTATAACCTGCTACTCACAGCCAGATCAGCTAATGGTGTATTGATCTCGCCATACGCGCCCCATATGTTTATCCCCCAGGCCCTCCACACCATTTTCACTGTTTAAATAGGACATTATACATAAACACTCTTTTCAAAAGGCTCCTTTGATTTATGTCTCAAAGCGCCAGTGATGTTCAAATTGTCGGTAAGCCATTATACTTCATCACCGGTGACCCATTATTGTTATAAAATCAAAGAAGCAGTGTTAATGTTTTTATAATAGTCCTCAGTAAGATGCTTATTGTTCCTTAAGGGGATGTTTTCTCTTGGTATACTTTTTTTTAATATGTGATTTAATTGGATGAGAACTTATTAAATAGATTCAATAGATTTTTGGGGGTTAGACACAGCATGATCAGTGTAATGCTTCTGTGTCACACTCTAAGTTTCGGTGGAAAATTCATTTTGCTACCACTTCTATTATCGCTGCAGGTTCCTCACACTAAATCTGCATTTGTTGTTGTGTTGTTTTTGTGAATATTGCATTAATTAAATGCTTAATTATCAATATTATGATATCCTGCATCAAAAAACATAATCCTTATTCTAGTAAACTATTTCAGATGATTTTTTTCCCTTTGCAGCTATGTTTTGCTTACATGCTTACAGAATCAAAGCATGATCTAATATACTGAATCATAATCCCTGAATCATAGCACATATTATATTACAAGATAATTGCTAGTGCACAGCATTCACTACTAAAGCGAATATAGCCTTTAGGTTTTGCTAATGATAACTTTTGCATGTGAATTTTCTGTCTTTAGTAGCTTCTTGATAAAGAGCAGATTAAGACTAATCCATGATTAATTTCCTGATGTTTACCTCTCCAAAGTCCTGGCACAATTCCGCTCTGTAGCTTTCTCTTTATTCTAATTAAAACTACGAGATTGGTTCATTCATCTGAGTGCTCATCAGAGCACCATTCCTTGCCACAACATATTAGGCCAATCTGTGTCGGGGCGGCAGCAGGCGTTCTATCAGCACACTGCCGGGCATTCTGCTGTGATGTACGGCACCGTCACTGCTGCTCTGTTGCAGCTACTGTAAGCTGAGAGCACTCGTCCCACAGTAATTTACAGCAGTAAACAATGTCGGGCTCAAGCAAACCAACAGCCCCCACATGCACTCACACACAATTCTCCCTCTCCCTCTCTGTCACTGTGGCACTTTCAGTCTTTTTTTTTATTTTATATGCCTCCTCACCCTTTTCTTTTTTTAATGAGACGACTGTTATTAGGGCTATAAATCAGACCAATGGGTGTGATGTATAATTCACTGTGTGTACTCACCCACCCCAGTGGCCCTGAGGAAGCCTACCGTGTATCACTGTCAGCATAGAGCTGCACAGTGTGGTGGCACAAGGTGTTTGTACACACAATTTACTAAATAAATATCAAAAAATGCACACAATACAACAAAAAGCAAACTACAAATGCGTTACACAGAGACATGTACACAAGCATGCTCCATTACCCCCACAGAAAACAGTAGCCGTAGCACAGATCAATATCAAAGCCTTGCCCTGGATGAGTCTTGCTGTGACAGGCACCCTATGATATGAAAGAGATCCAATTGATCCACACCCTACTAGGCCCTCGTCCTCAAAAGGCCATCATTCCATTACCATCGATCTGCTGTGTGTGCATGCATGTGTGTGTGTGAGGGGGGGGGGGATTGAGCGAATGAAGCATAGCCAGCAGAAGACTAATAAAAATTGAACCAGCCTGAAAGTGATTCCTATAAATGAGTATTTAAATAATAGGCAAGTAGCAGAGGGTTATTGGTTTTTGGAAAGTGATGGAAAATTAATGCAACTTAACCATTTTTCTAGACTACAGATAGGGCTGGTGACCAGTGTATTAGTTACAGATTAATAAAGGCAGAAATTAGAGGAACCAGCGGCAGTGCTATTGATATTCCTTGTAGACACTCTTTCATTGGAGCACATTAGTTTTCTCTGACAGACTACAGCTGCAGGGCCTCCGTTTCACAGCCTTTAAAAGCACTCTGTGGGAAAGGATTGATCTCTGTCGGAAGGGAAACATCATCTAATATTCATTTGAGATTGCACAATGGTGACTATAGCTTCATTTGCCTAGCAACTGTTATGCTGCCAAATTGATCCCCGAATGGTCACTGTTATATTCAGCTGCTGCTCTCCCCTTGCTCTCTAATGTTTTCCTTGTAGTGAAATAAGCTTATTTTTATTATTTTTCTGTGTTTTAAAACATAATTTGTGTTCATATTTCTTTACAGCCCATCGGTGCTCTGAACCCAAAGAGGGCAGCTTTCTTTTCTGACCGATACGAGTCCTGGGAGGATGATCAGGTGCCAAAGTTCCACTATGGCACCCACTATTCCACAGCCAGCTTCACCCTGATGTGGCTGCTACGTATTGTAAGTGCAGTGTCTTTAAATGTATAATAATATGAATAAAATCAACACCAAGCATCAATGCAGTTTAACGTATACATAGGCATACAGATTTTCTTTAGACTTTAATTGACTCATACTGTAGCTCGACAACATTCTGGTTAAATTAGACCAGAATAGTACGGAGGTGTGTGTTTTTTTTGTTTTTTTTGGAGAGCATATGCAGAGTTTAGTTTTCTCTCCTTCAGTTACCTTTGCTGAGTGGATACCATCAATCTTTTCATACTGCACTCAGGGGAGAGGAAGGTTACTAAGTTTCTCCAACGTGTAGTTTTCTGCTATTATTGTCCCAGTAGCTCACTGTCTCAGTGACTCCCAGTGGAGTTAGCTCATTGATCCTCGCACATCATTAGCTAGCTTACTCTAAAGCCACTTCACCAGGAGCTCTCACTTGTAACTCTCATTTAAAGATCAAAGTTAGCATTAAGTAAAAATTGGTGTGTGCATTAAATGTGCATTTTGTGCTAGCTGTATATTTTACATTGTGCTCATTCAATTCTTTTGAAATAAACAAGGCTCGTGTCATTTCAGGCTGATCTTAATTAGCCAGCTACAGTATGAGCTGCACAGCATGTTGTGTCCATGCACATCTGGGAGCTGTTGTGTCACAGACAGCTATTGATTTGTCCTAACAAGATTATACATGATCACAAATGCATCAATAGCACAAGTGTATTGACTGTAGTAGCTCACTGGGAATTTCATGGTTTCACTTTTGAATCCCAGTTTATTACATGGTGTGCAAATAGAGGCTCGTGCTATGTTGACCTCAGCTGACCTCTGTGTTTTTATTGCGGAACAAGCAATCACAGTTGGGTGTTGCCTGTTGGAGCAGAGGACTACTCAGTTTGGATTCATAGTCTCTCTTTTTTTAATTGACAGGAACCTTTCACCACCTTCTTCCTTAACTTCCAAGGAGGGAAGTTTGACCATGCAGACCGTACCTTCTCCTCAGTGTCACGAGCTTGGAGGAATTGCCAGAGAGACACATCTGATGTTAAGGTACTGCTCACACTTATCCATGCACATATGTGATTCAAAAATGCTCGAAGAAATAAAGGACAGGAGGAGAATAAATCCTCTCCAGCATCTTTACAGACAAAGAAGAAAAGGTTTCAAAAGAGTAATGTCCAGTCACTACCAATCATTGTCCTTAAGCAATGAAAGCTTCCTGGTCTTCTGATCAAAGCATTAGAGTAATCCTCATCTGTCCCAGCCGTCTGTCTCAGATTCAGCCAGCTATAACACAGACTTGAATCCCTGCCCATTGGGCCCCCAAACTCTGCTGAGCTGTTGGATCTGCCCTGCTATAGCACAGGTCATTCTCATACTGAGGGCTTTCGAAGCCCCCAGCACAAACTTTAACTGCTCTCCTAAAACATTTACAACTACAGTCAGACATTCTCTGTCAAAGCCGGGTTTTGCTTGCTCTTCTGGCACTGGGTCAGTGGATGGGGGAACAGCAGTGGTGTTGGGGGTTTTGACGCTTGATTGCGCTTACCACCCCCCTCACATCCCTCCGATAAAACATGTGGATTGTGTTACCGTGTAGCTGGCCAATGCTTGATTGCGAAAGCCCAACAACAGCCCTCGTTTGCGCTCTCAGTCTAGACCTGTCAATGTGGATCAAACTGTGAGAGCTCAACTTCAGATCAAAACAAAGAGGAAATCTGGACCACATCAGTTTGTTTCCATGTTCAGTTTGAAATTTTAGCATATTTTGAATGAAAGTCTGTCGACTTTATCCACTTGGATGCACACATTCATGTTCTAAGCAATAGAGGAATTAGGGATGAGATGTATCAATTTAGTATGCTAAGTACACCATTTAGCTTTAGTGTTGGGCCATTGATAGCAACCCTCTGTCCCTGCCAGAGGGCAAAAAGCCCCTGTGTTTTCATACGCCACTGCTAAAGAACGGGTGATAATAGGTTACAACACCCAGATTTAGTGTGGCTCTAGCCTGGGTGACGCTACAATGACCTCCCATCCTCAATCCCCTGACCCCTAGCAGCAGCCCAAAGGCATCACAGAGGCAGCCCGAAGAGAAGCAGGGTTAGAGGTAGCAACAGTGGAGGTGTAGCAGGACAGCCCAGGGGCCAAAGCCCCTTCCAGTGACCCATGACAGGACAGGATTGGGGATCAGAGGGGCTGGCCTCTGACCAGGCTGGAGCACAGGGGCCACTGCACATAATGGTCCACGTAAGGAAGGCTTGAGTGTCAGAGAGTGAAGCTCTCAGGATTTTGTGTTATTTGTGTGTGCGTCCTGCTACCTCTTACTCAAATTTACAGCAGACGGCAGCCAGTGAACCAGGGTGTGCAGGAGGACTCGTTAAGAGGTTGACCCTTAGTTTTAGGTCAGGTTTTGTGGAGTGAAGAGATTTCAGAAGTGAAGGAGTGCAGTGTTGTTTTAAACCTGTGTGTTTGCTTGCTCATTTGATTGGAGGTTTTCACCCCATCAACAAGGGGTGCATGTGTTCTTCAGCTGAGGTGTTTGAAGAGTTGCATCAATTGTGTTTTTTCTTGTATTTAGGTCATTTTGCATATGTTCACATTAAAACTGTCAAGAACAACAACCCAACAAAACAAATGAACAAATCCATGATCAGGTTTTATGGTCAGGGCCCTCCTTGCTGCCCCTCTACCAGGATGTGGTGATTTCAACTGGTAGACTGGCAACATCTTTGTATCTTTCTTTCATAAGAGGATCTGTCTCACAGATATTCACAGATCCTTGTACCATCAAATTCAGCTGTGCAAAGAGTTGTATTTTTTTTGTATTAATGCACAGTATGTATGCACAAAGACACAACACTGCAGAGTAAAGCAGTCCTTTGTGTTTTAAAGTGCATGTCAAGACCTTGGGAGCTATTAAGTTTTATGTCGACAGTTTAAAATATTTCATGCTCTACTTTGCTTTTATTATTTGCAGACAAGAACAAAACCATCCTGTGTCTTGATTGTCTCACATTTCGTGAGACATCCCAACAACAATAGCACTACAGCTAAAAGCCTGAAAGGCAGGGCTGATTTATCTACATGTTTTTAAGCTCAAACTCAATCTAAATGTTTATGCTCATTGTGGCAAGTTCTGCTTTGTTAGCAATGACGAATGGCTAAACATATGGGATTACATCTCCTGTCATGAGTGCATTTTTCTTTACAATCCTGCAGTTTGAAAATGCATTGTGTTGTTTGTGACAGCCAAATAAAATCGTCAAGAGAAAAAATCTGAAATAAACCATTTTTTTCTGCTGCTTTGAAGCAAATAAAGAATTTCAGAAAACCACAGCTGGGAGTGCTCTTTAAGGGTTTAACTTCTTATACAGAGGCAGGCTGCAGACCAGTGGTCAGCGCAATTTCCATTTTGAGAAAAAAACAGAGGAAACAGTACTGTTTAAATGACACAAATCACAATTTCTAAAACTTTTACTTAGCTTTCATTAGACATCAAATTTTGTGTCCTCTATTTACATATTTTAATATTGTTTTGTTTGTAGGTTTGTTATTATCTAGTATGTCTCAGAATTTTTACTCACATATGTGTGCTTTGCCCTTTCAGGAGTTGATTCCAGAGTTCTACTATCTTCCCGAGATGTTCGTCAACACCAACAGCTACAACCTGGGCATGATGGAGGATGGGACTTTAGTCTCTGATGTGGAGCTGCCACCTTGGGCCAAAAGCCCAGAGGAGTTTGTGCGCATCAATCGACTGGTAAGACACCTGACCGGTACACAAAAAGTGTTGAAGTTTGCTTTGACTTAGATGTACATACACCAGTATTTCTTATATGTTACATAGTGCAGGCCAGCTGAAAGTCAGCGTTAGAAATGCTAATATGAAGAGACTGTGTTATTTCCTGAGCGTCTCACAGTTCTTCCTGTTACCTGAGCCCCCCACCTCTCCAACATGCCCCGGCTCTCGGATTGCTTTGTTGGCAAAGTGATCCGACATTGATTTACCTAATATCCCTATCCTCCTTTTCACCTTTCTCTCCTTCTTCACACACATCTGATGTGTCTGTGCGTCTGTGTGTGAGATTTTAACCGTTCAGAGAAATCATGCAGTCGTATATTTATTATAGATCTCTCTTCTGCCATACACACACACACACACACACACACACACACTGTGAAACTAAGGAAACAATCAATTACCTTTGAACTTTGCTCCAGAAGGTTGAAAAGCTACAGATTTCTTTTGTTATGTCTTGCTGTAATTGTTTATTATTTATAGTTTCACTCCATCAGAGGCCAGAGGTTTTCTGACATTGAACAGCTAGGCTGTTTTTGTACATTTTGTTTGGATGTGCACATAACCGGTAAAAACAAAACAAAACTGCTCATGAAGTAAAGGAAAACACGTCTTATGTATTCACAGGCCACTTTTCCTTCATTTGTTGAGCAGCTGTAGGTTTGTGGGTGACATGTGCCCACAGTAGTAATGGGTGCTGATGAGGGTGGGTGTGCTCTGTGACCTGCATCTGTCTTATGGTGAGTCTGGTAACCAGCCTGCTGATATGACCAGGGCACTATCATTAATCATCAGATTTCTCTGTTTGGCTGTCAGCATAGTCTCCACCACTGGTTTGGCATACTGGTTGTACTCAAAAGTAACTGAAGGTTTGAATGATTTTTGTAAATAAATAACAAATTATTATTAATTATTTTTGTGCACCAGACACATTGGCCACAGCGTGTAATAGATTTTGACTTGAATGTGGAAATAGAGTAGAAATTCATTAATGGTGTGCTCCTGTAAGTAGCTTTACACTTTTTCAGGAGTCTTAGTCTCCTCTATGTCTGCTCCCTCAATGTCTTCTGCCTCTTTCATTTGTTCTCACTTTACTGCAATATGGACCTGTCCATATGGACCATGTGATTTACACTCAAGCTAGGTAACTGTTACTTGTTTATTTCAGGCTGATAAAATGTCAGCCTGTGATCTTGTTCTCTGTGCAAATTGAAACATTGATCCGCTGTGCAGCTGAGCTCGGCAGGCAGGAATGGAAGCACAGAAACATAACATGCTCACAAGGACTACAAATACCCGTGTCATTATCACAGACTCTTTGTGTAACTTGTTAATCCATGACCACACAAGTAGGCAGACTCATATCTACAAGCTGTAGGATTCGTGTTTTGTAATCATACGCTGTAAAGGTTTGTAGTTTTGACATTTTCACCATTTTAGCAGACCCAATCATATACTGTAACCCTACAGATCAGATCAGGATGGTAAAGGGAGGGATGTGTGGGTGGACAGGTCTCTGGTCATGACAGATAGCTGGCATTAGGGGGTGTCAGCTGGCAACTGTGGTGCTGTTGGGAGAGAGATGGGCATGGTAGTGAGGAGAGAGAGAGAGTGAAGGAGTTAATGGGCTGTTTGGCTCTCTTTAGCTTGTCTGCTGCTAATGGCCTCACAACACAAGGATAGACAGCAGGAGTGAACGCGCAAACACATGCAAATGCACGCACACATGCAAACACACACGCACCGGCTGTCTCCTCTCTGGTTATGAGCCTTAGATGATTAACAGCTAATTAGGGCCCAATCTGGAAAGGCCATTAAAATGCTCTCTCAGTAAAGGATTGCAGGCTGCTGCTGTGCAAAACAACAGCGTATTTTTGTTGTTGAGAGTGAGAGCTGCATGGTTGGTAATAAAAAAATCCAGGAGAAGATATAAACATTACATCAAGCTGTAGCCTGGTTTATACTGCTCTGCTGTTGGACGTGTCAGAGTTCATCACTAATGTTTAGCAAGGAGTGTGTTGCATGGCAACAGATTAACTGCAAGTGTGTGCCTACACATTGTGCTATTCAACTCCTGGCTTCCACAGCCCTGAGGTATCCACTTTAAAACCACAGGTTTGATGGGCTGAGGAATAGTATATGGATTTAAGACAGACTCGCTGGAGACGAAGCACCTCACCACCTTAAGATAAGCATGAGCCTCCGTTACACTGAAGTGCCTACAGTATACTTAAACGCTTGCTTGTAAAGGCACACGCTTTTTTTCCTGGTCCATCACACACCCACACACACACGTCCATGCAGAGACAGAGGGTCTTGAGGCGGCATGCCACAGAGATCAGGGGCTGCTTGTTGTTTTTACCAGGAGGTCGAAAGAAAGGTTAAGAACTTGATCCCTCCTCCACCAGATAACTACATTTCTCTGGGCACTGTCAGCCTCTCTGACATTCCACTATATATGACCATGTCTCACTTCTCAGGTCTGCTAACCATTAGTGCGATAGCAGGTGATCGTGTGTGTGTATGCTTGTGTAAATTTGTGTGTATTATTTGTGTGCACATCAGTGTTTACCTGTGCTGTCATGTGTCCATGGTTCACCGGAGCTATTGATTTATAGCAGCTTTATGCTAGACTGAGCTAAACAGTGCAGGTTTTAGATGTTAAATTACCAAACACATGTATAATAAAAAAAATTACAGTTTACATTTTAAAGCCACACGGAGAAACATTTGTCTCCCCCTCCTGGCAGTTAGTGGTACACAACAAAAGGGTTTGCCCTTTTTTTTTATCCTTTTTTTAAATTCTAATACTTCCTTTGAATACACAGTAAAATTACTTAACCGTAGTTTGTTGTACCAGCTCTTAAACCAAAGACTGAAAAAAAAAACTGGGTTTCTGACGCATTCGACACCCCTCAAACCCTACGCTGCTCATTTGCTGCCCAATAGTTCACATGTTTGGTTCCTTTCAGTCATCTGTGCTCTTGTAGTGCTGCTGACAGACTTGCAAACCACACACATGGGAGAGAAGGGCAGCACATTACTTTCAGCCTTTTCCCCTCTCATATGGCATCAGCTCACTCACAGCAGTGACAGAGACATCAGCTAAAATGCTCTCACAGTAGGAGAGAGGCTTTGTTTTTGTTGAATCGGCAAAGTCAACTGAGTGATGGATCAAAAACTGATGATGATGATGATAGGGTTTGACCAGAGGTCACCACTACATAGGCTAAACTTTAGTGTAAGTGCCCTAGACAACCCATTTCTAGACACCTTACATTTACATACAAAATATGTGGTGGACATAGTGAAGTCATCAAGGTCCTTATTTATATTAACTTGGCAAAATCCGCAGATTTGAAAGCTATGTAAGATTTGGAGTTTTACCATGCAGAAAATGAAGAAATAGTCATCTTATTAACCTTAAACTATAGATGGCTCGGGAACTTAATTTATAATGATTGAGTGTTTTGTATTTTCTCTGTGTCAAGCAAAGCTGCCACCAAGAGAATTTAGTGAGTTACAGATACAGATACAGTCATATAGCTGCTTTTACCTCATAGGGGTAGCTCTGTTGACAACAGCCAATGGTATGAATGATTGATCTCTTTAGAGAGTTTAGCTTTGTTGATATCCAGTTATAATATTAGTGCAGCATGAGGGCTGATTATTATAGTTCTGCTGATCATGGGAGTATGAATCTGTGGATTGGCATATTTTTGATGGATTTTGGTGGATTTTGATATGTTTAAAGTTCAAGTTTGACCTCACAGCTGTTGTTTTGGTGACATCACAGCTTTCCTGCCCTCAGAGGTACATCCACATGTCTGCTAACAGACAAATGTCATATAAATATGAGCTGAGTCACCTTTTCCTCCCTAAGCCTCACACCATCACTCTCTTTGAAAGTCCTTCTCTGAGGTTTGTCAGCTTCATATGCTGACAGCCCTTAACACGTAAAGCTTTACCATACTCCTGTAGTCTTACCAGGATGTGGTCAAGTTAAGGTTGGATGGATGTTGTAAATACTATTTTTTGCCGTTTGATAGCATAATTAAAAAAGGGTTAACACTTTAGGTTAAATCCTTATCTGTATCTGAAATTGAAAAAACGGAGGACAAAAGTGTGTCCCACATTTTTTTCCCACCAGACCTCAGCCAGACATGATAGCTCCCCAGATCAGACCACCAGCTACACAAAGTCAAAGATCATGGCTGTTTACATTCACCTCTCATCCGCACCGCACTCTCTGATCAGACACCCACTGGGACGCACATAATGCTGTTCCCACCAGCCTCCACATCTTATTCTCACAGTAACCCCATAGGAACCCATGTGTGAGCTGAGGTAAACCACTGTATGACCCAGTCACTAACCACTAAGAAATACTTGTTCACTTGTGAATGACAGAGTGAGTGAAAATCTCAACGTTGTCGATCCCAGCATGGCCTCATGTAACAAAACACAGTTTACCATGTTAGCCTATAGCGCTAATCTATTCCCCTGGTGTCTCTGAAAACCTTGTTGTTGGATGGGAACTAGCACGTGGGGAACAGGGGGGTTATCTGGCTAATGTCAGACAGCGCTCACTGTAGGGGTATTGTCATGCATAAGGGCAGACATGTTTACTGTGTGCTCAGTGTTTTACGAGCTGTCCCCCCTTCTCCTCTATCTCCCCCTCTTCCCAATTCCTCTCCCCCTCTCCTCCGTCCTCCTCTTCAATGATGTAATGGAGGAGGCCGATGAGAGCCTGAGAAATGGGATGATCTACTGCTGCTGACATACTCACTCACTAATGTTGCCATTCTCCCTTTTCCTGCACTCCTCCGCGCTTCCATTTGTCTGCCAGAATCTACTCTGATACTTTTTTGCAGCAGTGCTCTGTTTTCACACTCCTTCAGTCCAGCATCTTTCCTTGCCTTTCTTTGCCTGTCAGACTTCTGGACATCTTGGTTGTCATCACTGCCCCATAACATGCATGTATCTTCCGATTTCTTTTGTTCAAGTGTGCAGAGAACACATCTCAACACCAACTGTATAATGTTGCCATGAAATCTGCAGACGTTCGTCATCCCCGACGTTTTTTTTGTCACTAAACAGATTAACATGCACACACACATACAAACACATCAACTGTTGTATATTTATGCCTAAAACGCTGTGCTGCGCATCACAGCCATGTCTGTGAACCGAAAGTTACGTATGTAACTACGGTTCTATGAATCCTGGATGACCGTCAGAGCGTTCTGTCACTCAGAATCCTTGTGCTCTCGCGAGAAGATTCTGCAGGAACAGATCCTCTGATGTCACTGGAAAATATATGTTGACCATCAGGGGTCACATGTGACTTTGTTCGTATAAACACTGGACCTGCGCATGCGCAAGATGATACATCCAGTGCTTGAAGCACCGCGTCTAGCGGTCAGTAAGGATGAAATAGAACAAAGTTTTCATGAAGAGTTGTTTTGAAGCTCATTGTGGTGAGAACAATTTCATATATAGCTTTAAACATGTTTATTATTTTTACCATGTGGATTGATTTTGGAATCGCCTTCAAGTGGCCATTTGAGGGTCTTAGGCTTCATTTTTCAATATCAATCAGTTTTATTCTTAGTTTAAATTTTGTGTCCTTGCAACTAATTTACACTAATTTATGTCAACCACTGTGCTCATATTGTTCATTGATTTATTTCA